>JAWQFJ010025362.1:25000-32500 GCA_034096865.1 Theodoxus fluviatilis
GGGAAGGGGAGCGGAAAGCAAGCTGCGTGGGTGTCAATTCATGCATTTCTTAGTATTTTGAACACTAACTTTGGCTATTGCCGCAGAAATATATGGCTTAGGAGCATGGTGGTAGTCTGAGATGATATGTTCGTGTTGCCAGATGTTAGGGCTTGAATTTCCCTTGAACGGCATGGCCTTGAAGTCTGAAACTTTTCACGACAAAATCACGCGAGAAAACCTCTAAACGAAGAATATCTTTCTTGCCACACAATTTGCTGTTGGCGAGATACGTTACCTCAGTCATTAATCAAACACCTGGATTTGTCTCAGAAACCATCTGGCCTTAGAATATGAAACTATGTTGTTTCTGGTAAAACAGGGGCTTGAAAACGTCAGCTGTACGAGCCAGATGTTTCAAGCAGATATTTCGACTCTAGCTGAATATTTGTAAGATGCTATTCTTTGGGAATGAATCTGAGGGGGCCTTCGGATACCATGAAATGTATTGGCAGGAATGCGGTGACTGTTTTGAAGACACGTCAACCCAATCTGCTCCAGAGCTTGGTCACCAAAGACCATTTATAAAGAGGCCAGGGTGAGATCACCCAGTCGTGAACATTGTAATTGGTTTTTGGACGAAATAGCATGTTTTGATAACATTCTTCACCTTCTGGAAAGGTCCTTGAAAAAAATCATGTTGTGTCCTCTATAATCGGCTGATGAAAACCCAGTGTAATTTTCGGCATCGTCTCCTGACAATGTCTGAAGTTTTCAAATACGTTCACCCTTACTGCAGCTGCGATCTGTGAATTTGAGACTAATGAGACTTGGCTTGCGTGTCCATCCTCTTTCATAGTAGCTCGCACGACGGTGTATTTATCACGCCACTGTGCACTCAATAGAGGCATTAGGCTCCAATTTATGGCAAAACCTCGACTGCAATTACAGATGTCTGCTGAGATATGATTTGTGGGGTGTAATGAAAGCAGTCTCCTTCGTTGGTGTGAACCGCTGAGAGGCGCGAGGTTCCGCAGAGGCGAAGATGGCATCATCAGCATCAAGTCTAACAGTCTGGGCAATTTTTCTGTGAATACGCATTGCTACACTTTGTTATCTGAGATTTATCACATGTTGCAGTTCTATGTCCGTCTGGTATAGGGCACGAATTTATAACCAGTATCTTCTTGTCATACTTCAAAACAATCGCATCTACATGTTCTGGCAACATGAAGTTCAATTTATTTTGGATGTGAAGTAAATCTTATAGTACCGTGACGAGTTACTAGTGCGGTGTATAATGACCAATAAATGGTATCTGCCGTCAAACCAAATTGTCAGCGTTGACCTCCATCGAATGTACCACAACCATTAATCCAGGCATGGTGTAAAGTCACTTTGGGCGATATGGACAGTTATTAGTCGGCACAAATGTTGACGTGGTGGAAGGATAACTGTCTTCTTGGATTAATGTTAAAGCGACCATCAAGACAATACCGAATGGACTCGTCGTTCCTGCATCAAGACAATGCGCCAAAATACCGTCAGTCCTTCACTTTGCTGCACAGAACAGGGTGTGTTTTTGTGAAATTGTTTGCCCAAGTCAGATCTCCACTGCGTGCAGCATTTCTTCCAGAGAACTCAGACTTGAGTATGAACTATTGTCATTGCTCTGGATCTTCATAACAGGCAATATTTTATCTTCTTTTTTGTTTTAGTTTGCTAATTGACATCTGCTAGTGTAATTAATGTTCATACAACAATTCGTTTCAGATAAACTAAGAGCAAGCACGCAAGCAAGAAGGCACGTACATTCACATCTTGAATGACAGGAACCCAGAGACAAATATACATTACTACGCAACCACGCTACTGATATTTCAGCTGCCCACAGCCCACCCGTGGCAAGTCCTCTGTCCGAGGAAACCTAAAACAGAATCTTGTGGGAACACTTATGCGGACAAAAATCAACTCGCGCACAGCGACAATTCACTCTCGACCAAAAGCCCGACCTCGACACGGGCAGTTAATCTGCGGTAATCCGCGAGCTGCGGAACATCGCATCTCACAGCTTCGATAGTAACAAACAGACATACAAACAAAACCAACAAAAACCCGCTTTGGATTGCCAAACATCGGGACCAGAATAATTTACACCAGTATTATTGAGGCACGAAAGCGTGCACTTCCTGATTCGATGGGAACAGGTCTTGCACATATTAAGTAATATCCCAGCGTCTTTGCTGTGATGCAGGGGCTATAAGGCAATCAAAATGCTCTAATGAGCTAACTGTATTTAGGCAACTGGTTTAACGAATGTCCGTTTGTTTGAAGTCGAACACTAACGTTTGCACCACTCACGATTAAGATTTAAGCCCTTTGATAGGGAAATTTAGAGCGATGTTATGTTAACTCAAATCAAATCAGAATTCTATATCATCGTGAAAACTTGCTTCGTGCAGTCACACCAGGACATCTTTGCCGGGTCACCTGCGCGATAACAATAGTGATCCTCGATGTCAGCTTGAGGAATATGGAGAATAATCTGTTCACAAAGCTGCACAGACATAAAGCTTGTTTCTCAATAACACACGAAATGTTATGGCGTCACTTTCGACAAGTAATTCCCACATTTCCGCTGCCTATCTCTACTTCCTTAATTCGTTGACAATGTGACTTATGACCCTGAGAGGAGAGAGAGAGAGAGAGAGAGAGAGAGAGAGAGAGAGAGAGAGAGAGAGAGCGTGTGTGTGAAGATAGAATCAAGGGTCACGAGGAGATGAATAAGCATATTCAATGTAAAAGAAACGGGTTAAAGTCGGGTCGTCTAAGACAGGCTGCTGGACGGTCTTCCATGGAAAAGGTAGGTACATTAGCTGCGTGCATCTGCCGCCAACGCACCACAGTCGTCTCCAAGTGAACGGGGAAACTAGGTAGCGTCCCAGAAGTTCTAGGGCTGCCTCTCACGATCACCACGAAGGTGGAGTAAATATATCATGGTGGTCTCGTCGCTGTTGTCTTGACAGTGGATGGGATCTGTTCGGAAAGTTGTGGAATGCGGTTGAAATCGATTGGCGTGCATGTGTGTTTGATTGGACGCTCAGTTAGCCAGCTTCCTCTCATCGCATGTCGAGCGTTGAGGCACTTGTGGTAAACAACCTCTGTCTCGAGTGGGAGGTGAAGCCACTTGTGCATCTAAAGGCCTCCTCACATTTGGACACATTGCTGGCGACCATGCTGTTTCCATAGGAAACGTCGCGCTCGCAGGTCCCAAAAGCAATGTACTGTTGAGTGTCCTCCCCAATAAAAGCACGTGCTATTTTTTATGTCCGTCGGACACTCTCTTGGACACTCCATCGAACAGCCAATCAACTGGGTTCCTGCCTGAGATGTAAAGGTAACGAAGTGTCCAGCAATGTCCAAACGGTAGCCTCGCCACGCTTGATTCAAATTATCTGTGGCTTCTTTTACTTCATCTGCCGGTTGTAGGATGTCCTGACCCCTAAACATAAATTTCTTGCACACATCTTCATCATTGTATCTTTTTAATGTGTGTCGTTTATTGCGAAAAACCTGTTCTTGTCACAAAGAGTGCGGCTGACTTGATCGAGCTGAATACGCCACCCATTCTGTGAACCCCAGTAGTAGTGACTCTGGCGCAGTTTGCAATGAATGCGTAATAGGCTTGACCCTTCGCGTTACAGCATTGCGCCAAAAATAGTTCGCTCTGATGCTATGTTTTTCTCCACTTTTTACAGAAATCATTCAGATGTCAAAACTTGTTTCCATTTCAACACGAACATTTTATTTTATCGAATAAACTTTTGTTTATTGCTCCAACAAGCGTAATTTGTGAGTTTTGTGCGAAATAGTCTTAGAACTACTTTAACGGAGTATGTCGGCAATCCCACAAGCCTCTCGTGTGACCCTCATTTGAAATTTTTGGACGAAATCTTTCCATCACGTGATGTCAACTGTGCTAGAGACTGTTTCGCCGGTAGGCGAAGTCTCTAGTGGACTAGAATGTACACCACGAACCCCGTGTTGAATGTCTGGGCAGAAAACGGAGTTAATAGCGGATCTAGGATGCGATTTCACACCACGGGGTGTTTTTCACCTTTTGTTTGTGGGGAGCTGGTTAGTTGGGGACTTGTAAATCGATAAGAAAAATACTATAGTATCACTATGAGCACGATGTTATGGGGAATGCTATACAGACATTACAACACACTCATTTTAGTGCAATACACATGGTCTAACCACGCTACCACACTACGACAGATGTATATATTGAGCAACATTTTCATTTTTCTTTACACACGCATATATGTGGATACGTGAGTGGCACACTCATGTAACACGTTCTCGTGTCATCGATATACACCATGTGCAACTTTGATCGACATGCACGTATTCCGAGGTGCCACGTGTGTGTTAGTGTACAAGAATGTAATTGTTCGTAACCGAATGTCTATATGCAGAATGCTTAACTCGCTCTGCATTTTTTTTTCAAGCAGATGTAAGACTGCATACCTGGTGGTGTCAGTGAAGGCTTACTTTTGTGATAGTCATTTTTTATGTGACTGTAAGGCATCATCAGGTCACAATACATCAGGTTACAATACATCAGGTCATAATACATCAGGTCACAAGACATCAGGTCACAAGACATCAGGTCACAAGACATCAGGTCACAAGACATCAGGTCACAAGACATCAGGTCACAAGACATCAGGTCACAAGACATCAGGTCACAATACATCAGGTCATAATACATCAGGACATAATACATCAGGTCATAATACATCAGGTTACAATACATCAGGTCATAATACATCAGGTCACGATACATTAGGTCACGAGACATCAGGTCACGAGACATCAGGCCACGAGACATCAGATCACAACACATCAGGTCACGATACATCAGGTCACAAAAAATCAGGTCATGAGACATCAGGTCACAAGAAATCAGGTCACAAGACATCAGGTCACAAGACATCAGGTCACAAGACATCATGTCACAATACATCAGGTCACCACACATCAGATAACGATACATCAGGTCACAAGACATCAGGTCACGAGACATCATGTCACAAGACATCAGGTCACAATACATCAGGTCATAATACATCAGGTCACAAATCAGGTCACCACACATCAGGTAGCGAGACATCAGGTCACAAGACATCAGGTCACACTACATCAGGTCACAAGACATCAGGTCACAATACATCAGGTCACAATACATCAGGTAGCGAGACATCAGGTCACAAGACATCAGGTCACAAGACATCAGGTCACAATACATCAGGTCACAATACATCAGGTATTATGCATCAGGACATAATACATCAGGTCATAATACATCAGGTTACAATACATCAGGTCATAATACATCAGGTCACGATACATCAGGTCACGAGACATCAGGTCAAGAGACATCAGGTCACGATACATCAGGTCACAAAAAATCAGGTCATGAGACATCAGGTCACAAGAAATCAGGTCACAAGACATCAGGTCACAAGACATCAGGTCACAAGACATCAGGTCACAAGACATCAGGTCACAATACATCAGGTCACCACACATCAGGTAACGATACATCAGGTCACAAGACATCAGGTCACAAGAAATCAGGTCACGAGACATCATGTCACAAGACATCAGGTCACAATACATCAGGTCACAAACAATCAGGTCACCACACATCAGGTCACGAGACATCATGTCACAAGACATCAGGTCATAATACATCAGGTCACAAACAATCAGGTCACCACACATCAGGTAGCGAGACATCAGGTCACAAGACATCAGGTCACAATACATCAGGTCGCAAGACATCAGGTCACAATACATCAGGTCATAATACATCAGGTCATAATACATCAGGTTACAATACATCAGATCCCAAGACATCAGGTCACAATACATCAGGTCATAATACATCAGGTCACAAACAATCAGGTGACCACACATCAGGTAGCGATACATCAGGTCACAAGACATCAGGTCACAAGACATGTCACAAGACATCAGGTCACAATACAACAGGTCACAAAAGATCGGGTCACCACACATCAGGTAGCGAGACATCAGGTCACAATAAATGAGGTCACAAAACATCAGGTCACAAGACATCAGGTTACAAGACATTAGGTCACACTACATCAGGTCACACTACGTCATGTCACAAGAAATCAGGTCACAAGACATCAGGTCACAAGACATCAGGTCACGAGACATCAGGTCACAAGACATCAGGTCACAATACATCAGGTCATAATACATCAGGTCACAATACATGAGGTCACAATACATCAGGTTACAATACATCAGGTAACAAGACATCAGGTCACAAGACATCAGGTCACAAGAAATGAGGTCACGATACAACAGGTCACACGACATCAGGTCACAAGACATCAGGTCACAAGACATCAGGTCACAGTACAACAGGTCATAATACATCAGGTCACAACACATCAGATCACGATACATCATGTCACAAGACATCAGGTCACAAGACATCAGGTCACAAAACATCAGGTCACTACAGATCAGGTAGCGATACATCAGGTCACAAGACATCAGGTCACAAGTCATCAGGTCACAAGACATCAGGTCACGAGACATCAGGTAACGAGACATCAGGTCATAAAACATCAGGTCAAAGACATAGGTCACAAGACATCAGGTCACACTACATCAGGTAGCGAGACATCAGGTCACAAGTCATCAGGTCTCACTACATCCGGTAGCGAGACATCAGGTCACAAGTCATCAGGTCTCACTACCGCAGGTAGCGAGACATCAGGTCACAAGTCATCAGGTCACAAGACATCAGGTCACAAGACATCAGGTCACAAAAATCAAGTCACAATACTTCCTAGGGAGGGAAGAAGGCTCTGATAACTGATTGCGTGCTTCGTATATTTGTTTTTGGTGTTTGTTGCATGGTACCAGTGTAGGCTACATCAAATAACCTAGTGATTAGGGAGATAAAGTGTGAAGCCTTTAAGAACAAGATGTGGGTGATGTCGCCGTATAAAACCAATATCCTTGTCATACCTATGTAGAGCTCGTGTGCTGTTTTCCACAGGCATACTGGGGACAGGCGGCAACGCAGTGACGGTGGTGATGTTTGCCAGGGACAAACGATACCGCACCTCCGTGGACTTCCTGCTGATGAACCTGGCAGTGGCCGACATTGGAATGACTGGTCTCTGCTTTCCCTTCGTCACTGCCTCCAACTTCGCCCAGGTCTGTCTCGCCCTTGGACCCACTGGCCCCTATGGTCTCTAGTTGTGGACTCTGATTACCCAAGTTCTGCTGGTTCAAAGTCATTCTTTATGGCGACATCACCACCTCTCCACCCCTCAACTCTGAGGTCTTTGGACACCCTCCTTGTTTGTTCTGTCTGATCCTGTTGTGGCTTTTTGTTCTGCTCCACCTACTTGTTTCTGTACCTGCTCCTTTAGCTACTTCTTTCCTCCATTTCCTTTTACTCTT
>JAWQFJ010025364.1:0-14052 GCA_034096865.1 Theodoxus fluviatilis
TCAATAGTGAATTAAGCTGTTTATGCTTTCACAAGCGCAAAATTGCAATATTAATTAGACAAACACATGAATTCTTTATCTATGCAACATTTTCTTTGCTCGTTGTTTAAAAGCATAAAGTACAAACATTGCGACATCCCTCGTTTTTCGTATTTCGTGGCGGCCGGCAATTAAACTGGACACGCAAGCATATCCACTTACGCACACGTCTTGAACGATGCTTGTCTATAAAATCAGTATATGCATGGCATTCAAGCAAAAAATGAGTCAGTTTCATTCTCCTCACAAAATGGACAATGCAAGTCGACATTTTCAACCCTTGACCTCGCGTTTACTCTGAGACCATTGCTACCCAATCTGAAGCGTACAAAAGCATCCCTGAATTTGTGTGTGTGCTATAGTCACTAAGATAACTTTCACAGTGCAGTAGAAATTTGAAAGATCGGTACAGGGTAAGTCTGTCAATGTTGCAGAGTTTTTCATACCATTCTTGTTGATAACACTCACGTAATCGTTGCTTTAGAGAACGCAAAAACGTCTTTTCATGCACAGTTCCCCCTTTCTGCCATATACATGTATATGCAAACCCAAGGTTTGACATTGTTTTTTCAGTCATGTAGTTCTTCCTTTCAGACAAATTAATTTTTGACCTCATTAAGTAAGCCTGTTTTGGGAGTCTACTTTCTTACATTTTACAGTCTCATCCAGTATGTCACTGCTTTAACTGTGCTCTTGATAAAGAAAGAGTATCGTCCTAATTCTCCATAGCACATGCTATTGGAGGACTTAATATTCAGAAAGCGCTTGCATGCAAAAAATGTGCCTTTTGAGAGAGAGAGAACGAACGAACGAACTTTATTTTACAAGGGTAGTGAATTAGGCAGTAGTGCCTTTCTTACATTCAGCCATTGAGAGAGAGAGAGAGAGAGAGAGAGAGAGAGAGAGAGTTAGGCCACCAGCCCGTACAACAATGATTATCTGTTTCATGACTCATTTGAATTAGGATCATTATCTTTTTCTCTCTTTTTGAAAGCAAAATACAAATATGCTGCCAAGTTTCTAATCACAGCTTCATCCTGCGTCGACAAAATACCCACCAGGTCATCGGTATCGTTGTTGTGTCTAGAACTTATGTGTCTATTTTTCAAATCTGCAAAATGAAGACATTGGAACTAAAAGTGTATCTCATTTTCTGTCTCCTGATGACATGATGGACAAATGGCAGGACTATTAGTACAGTAATGTAACCTATGGCAAAATAAATCACTTATTCCTAATCCAAAACGAGTGATCATCTCTCTAAAAACCTTTTTATCTGCACTGCATAAAAATCTTTCCAACTCTCTAGATTTCTTAAATAAGCGATACAAAGAAAACCGATCACTATCCACCAGTTTTTTCTCCAAGCCTCATTAAATTTGTCGATCAACCTTTCCCTCAGAGTCTTGATGAAACTTCTTTCTTCTGAGACACGTTGTTTAATCCATTGTTCTTCAAACTCATATTCAATTAAAAGACGTCTTACTTTTGATGCCCAGTTATTGCTATGGATTTGTTTAACCGTCATGTTGTATGCTAATTTGGGCAATCTGGAGTCTTCCGTTTTCAATTTCACTGATCTCAGCTTCGCATTGATATGCAGTGGATACCTTCCAGTCTCCCTATATACCATGGTATTTGGTGTCTTGATACTCTCATTTAAGAACATTTTCAAGGCATACATATGTACATTTTCAATCACTTCACAGTCTCCTAGACTCCATATCTCAGACGAGAGAAAGAGAGAGAGACTACTTTATTTAACAAGGGTAGTGAATTGGACAGTGATGTTTTTCGTACATTCAGTCCTTGAGGTAATATGTTCAAGTGTAGTACAGGGAGAGAGAGAGAGAGAGAGAGAGAGAGAGAGAGAAAGAGAGAGAGAATGAGAGAGAGAAAGAGAGAGAGAAAGAGAGAGAGAGAGGGTGGTGGTTAAAAGATCATTCTAGCAAGAATAATACAATCTCTAAAACACACTAAAATTAGAACAGATATTGTAACAGAGAAACCAAATTAAGTATTGAACTTATGATAACATGATTACAATGACATATCAATGTCAAATGCAGAAAGACAAAACATTGTAGACATCCAGATATTGGGAAAAAGTAACATACCTGTACGGCCGAAGCCTCTTATGTGGCGTAAAACATCTAATTCACTTTTCAGCGGTGTCAGCTGAATTTCAAAATGTAATACTTCCGCAGTATCGACAACAAGGTAAGCTTGGACGTTCAAAGCCGGGCATACGTGTCCATGTAGGAGGTATCTGGTTGGCTGATAGCTCGAATCAATTTTCAGTAAACTTGGGCGTAAACGTTCAGGTAATTGTATATGAAATGTTATTGGTCAAGTTATGATTACATGCCTTTGTTAATACGTGCGAATTTGGAATAACCAATCAAATACTGTATCAGTCGGGTGCTAGCTTGCTAGCTTGCTAGATATATAAGTCTTTCCGCATTCTCCTCACAATGACAAACCATCTGTGTATCATGAACCTACGGCAGTCCATAGAAAAGCTATGAAAAGTGTGTGAGTGCATGCTCGCCTGCGTGCATTCACTTGTGAATGTGTTCGCGCTTGCGTGCGCGTGAGTAAAGTCGGTTTATTACAAGTTTTGATTATCCCTCCAGGTTTACTGGAGGTCCTACAGACTTTATCCCTCCAGGTTTACTGGAGGTCCCACAGACTTTATCTGTGTGTCAGTCTGTCTGTCAGTCCCGACTTAACGGCTGATTTCTCAAAAACTACTGGACGGATTTCCTTGACATTTTGCACACTTACTGGAAGTTAGGTCCGATTGAATGTATCAAAATTTCAGAATCGAGGTTTGAAAAGAAAGTGGTTTTTAAAGGTGGTAAACTCGAAAGCACCTCCCTAATATGTCAATTGACTGAATGGCGAAATGCTTAATGTGTGACGTGATCAATAACGTGACGTTATTTTATCTGTCTGTCTATCAGTCCCGACTTAACGGCTGATATCTCAAAAACTGCTGGACGGATTTCCTTGACATTTTGCACACTTACTGGAAGATAGGTCCGATTGAATGTATCAAATTTTCATAATCAAGGTTTGAAAAAAAATTGATTTATTTAGGTCGTAAACTCGAAAGCCCCTCCTCCCCCCCCCCCCCCCCCCCCCCCCCCCAATGTCATTTGACGGAATGGCCTAATCGAGATCGAGTCAAACAGAGTTATCTTTTCCTACTTTGAGCAAAACAATGGCTTCGTCGTATGTTGAACGTCTACCAGCAGACGCAAAAAAGCGGTACTACGAGAAGATTATTGACGTTGATGGGTTAGATCCGTATGAAATACCAAACAGTTCGTGGTCTGTCGACAAAAACCAGTTGCCGGACATAAACCACGCCAGGATTGTACACTATTTTGTGCTGGGTCACACCAGTTCTCCACTGGCACATTTGGTAGAGCGTTGGACTCTTGGTCATGCGTGACCAGGTTCAATTCTGTGCTGAAACTTTTTTTTCTTCTCTTTTTTCGAGAGGTTGTGGGTTCAAACCCGACCTGGTTTTTTGTGTTTGTGTGTGTGTGTGTGTGTGTGTGTGTGTGTGTGTGTGTGTGTGTGTGTGTGTGTGTGTGTGTTTTCCCCCTCTTTTCTCGAGAGGTTGCGGGTTCGAACCCGATCTTTTTTTCCCTTTTTTTTAATGCCAAAACCTGGAGGTTCAGCGCCAGCAGTTTTTATTATCTCCGCCAAGGAGGTATGTTTTACCCTCGGTTAGTTAAATAATTAATTAATTAATTATTCAGCATAATAAATCCAAAAGCTCAAAACGGAACCTGATCAAACATGATGGAAGGTCAGGGTTTCACCCAAGGAAAAATCCATTAACTTTTAGAGATCATCTGTTATCTCCTTCTGGAATCACGACTACGAGAGAAGTTGTATCTCAAATCACGAAGTTAATGAGTTCAAAATATTGATGACGTCGAGAAATGCATTCCGCACTCAAGAGACGCTTTCTGCCGCGAAAATGAGCTAAACGTCAAAGCGTTAGGCCTGGCAAACAGCACATCCTGCCTGAAGGCCTGGCAAGCAGCACATCCTGCCTGAAGGTCTGGCAAGCAGCACATCCTGCCTGAAGGCCTGGCAAGCAGCACATCCTGCCTGAAGGCCTGGCAAGCAGCACATCCTGCCTGAAGGCCTGGCAAGATGTACATACTGCCTGAAGGTCTGGCAAACAGCACATCCTGCCTGAAGGCCTGTCAAGCAGCACATCCTGCCTGAAGGCCTGGCAAGCAGTACATACTGCCTGAAGGTCTGGCAAACAGCACATCCTGCCTGAAGGCCTGGCAAGCAGCACATCCTGCCTGAAGGCCTGGCAAGCAGCACATCCTGCCTGAAGGTCTGGCAAGCAGCACATCCTGTCTGAAGGCCTGGCAAGCAGTACATCCTGCCTGAAGGAATGACAGGCATACATCCTGCCTGAAGGAATGACAGGTATACATCCTGCCTGAAGGAATGACAGGTATACAGACCACGGAAGGAATGACAGGTATACAGATCACGGAAGGAATGACAGGTATACAGACCACGGAAGGAATGACAGGTATAGATCCTGCCTGAAGGAATGACAGGTATACAGACCACGGAAGGAATGACAGGTATACATCCTGCCTGAAGGAATGACAGGTATACAGACCACGGAAGGAATGACAGGTATACATCCTGCCTGAAGGAATGACAGGTAATGACAGGTATACATCCTGCCTGAAGGAATGACAGGTATACAGACCACGGAAGGAATGACAGGTATACAGACCACGGAAGGAATGACAGGTATACGTCCTGCCTGAAGGAATAACAGGTATACACCCTGCCTGAAGGAATGACAGGCATACATCCTGCCTGAAGGAATGACAAGTATACATCCTGCCTGAAGGAATGACAGGTATACATCCTGCCTGAAGGAATGACAGGTATACATCCTGCCTGAAGGAATGACAGGTATACATCCTGCCTGAAGGAATGACAGGTATACATCCTGCTTGAAGGAATGACAGGTATACATCCTGCCTGAAGGAATGACAGGTATACATCCTGCCTGAAGGAATGACAGGTATACATACCACGGAAGGAATGACAGGCATACATCCTGCCTTAAGGAATGACAGGTATACAGACCACGGAAGGAATGACAGGAATACACCCTGCCCGAAGGAATGACAAGTATACATCCTGCCTGAAGGAATGACAGGTATACATCCTGCCTGAAGGAATGACATGTATGCAGACCACGGAAGGAATGACAGGTATACATCCTACCTGAAGGAATGACAGGTATACATCCTGCCTGAAGGAATGACAAGTATATATCCTGCCTGAAGGAATGACAGGTATACATCCTGCCTGAAGGAATGACAGGTATACATCCTGCCTGAAGGAATGACAGGTATACATCCTGCCTGAAGGAATGACAGGTATACATCCTGCCTGAAGGAATGACAGGTATGCATCCTGCCTGAAAAAATGACAGGTATACATCCTGCCTGAAGGTATGACAGGTATACATCCTGCCTGAAGGAGGAATGACAGGTATACATCCTGCCTGAAGGAGGAATGACAGGTATACAGACCACGGAAGGAATGACAGGTATACATCCTGCCTGAAGGAATGACAGGCATATATCCTGCGTGAAGGAATGACAGGTATACGTCCTGCCTGAAGGAATGACAGGTATACAGACCACGGACGATATGACAGGTATGCATCCTGCCTGAAGGAATGACAGGTATACACCCTGCCTGAAGGAATGACAGGTATACAGACCACGGAAGGAATGACAGGTATGCAGACCACGGAAGGAATGACAGGTATACATCTTGCCTGAAGGAATGACAGGTATACATCCTGCTTGAAGGAATGACAGCTATACATCCTGTCTGAAGGAATGACAGGTATACAGACCACGGAAGGAATGACAGGTATACATCTTGCCTGAAGGAATGACAGGTATACATCCTGCCTGAAGGAATGACAGGTATGCATCCTGCCTGAAGGAATGACAGGTATACATCCTGCCTGAAGGAAAGACAGGTATACATCCTGCCTGAAGGAATGACAGGTATGCAGACCACGGAAGGAATGACAGGTATACATCCTGCCTGAAGGAATGACAGATATACATCCTGCTTGAAGGAATGACAGGTATACAGACCACGGAAGGAATGACAGGTATACATCCTGCCTGAAGGAATGACATGTATGCAGACCACGGAAGGAATGACAGTTATACAGACCACGGAAGGAATGACAGGTATACACCCTGCCTGAAGGAATGACAGGTATACACCCTGCGTGAAGGAATGACAGGTATACATCCTGCCTGAAGGAATGACATGTATGCAGACCACGGAAGGAATGACAGGTATACAGACCACGGAAGGAATGACAGGTATACATCCTGCCTGAAGGAATGACAGGTATACACCCTGCGTGAAGGAATGACAGGTATACATCCTGCCTGAAGGAATGACAGGTATGCATCCTGCCTGAAGGAATGACAGGTATACATCCTGCCTGAAGGAATGACAGGTATACATCCTGCCCGAAGAAATGACAGGTATGCAGACCACTGAAGGAATGACAGGTATACATCCTGCTTGAAGGAATAACAGGTATACATCCTGCCTGAAGGAATGACAGGTATATGTCCTGCCTGAAGGAATGACAGGTATACATCCTGCCTGAAGGAATGACAGGTATGCAGACCACGGAAGGAATGACAGGTATGCAGACCACGGAAGGAATGACAGGTATGCAGACCACGGAAGGAATGACAGGTATACAGACCACGGAAGGAATGACAGGTATGCAGACCACGGAAGGAATAACAGGTATACACCCTGCCTGAAGGAATGACAGGTATGCAGACCACGGAAGGAATGACAGGTATACAGACAACGGAAGGAATGACAGGTATACAGACCACGGAAGGAATGACAGGTATACAGACCACGGAAGGAATGACAGGTATACACCCTGCCTGAAGGAATGACAGGTATACACCCTGCCTGAAGGAATGACAGGTATACAGACCACGGAAGGAATGACAGGTATACAGACCACGGAAGGAATGACAGGTATACAGACCACGGAAGGAATGACAGGTATACACCCTGCCTGAAGGAATGACAGGTATACACCCTGCCTGAAGGAATGACAGGTATACATCCTGCCTGAAGGAATGACAGGTATACACCCTGCCTGAAGGAATGACAGGTATACAGACCACGGAAGGAATGAGAGGTATACATCCTGCCTGAAGGAATGACAGGTATACACCCTGCCTGAAGGAATGACAGGTATACACCCTGCCTGAAGGAATGACAGGTATACACCCTGCCTGAAGGAATGGCAGGTATGCATCCTGCCTGAAGGAATGACAGGTATGCATCCTGCCTGAAGGAATGACAGGTATACACCCTGCCTGAAGGAATGACAGGTATACATCCTGCCTGAAGGAATGACAGGTATACACCCTGCCTGAAGGAATGACAGGTATACATCCTGCCTGAAGGAATGACAGGTATACACCCTGCGTGAAGGAATGACAGGTATACATCCTGCCTGAAGGAATGACAGGTATACACCCTGCCTGAAGGAATGACAGGTATACACCCTGCCTGAAGGAATGACAGGTATACACCCTGCCTGAAGGAATGACAGGTATACACCCTGCGTGAAGGAATGACAGGTATACACGCTGCCTGAAGGAATGACAGGTATACAGACCACGGAAGGAATGACAGGTATACACCCTGCCTGAAGGAATGACGGGTATACACGCTGCCTGAAGGAATGACGGGTATACACGCTGCCTGAAGGAATGACAGGTATACACCCTGCCTGAAGGAATGACAGGTATACACCCTGCCTGAAGGAATGACGGGTATACACGCTGCCTGAAGGAATGACAGGTATACACCCTGCCTGAAGGAATGACAGGTATACATCCTGCCTGAAGGAATGACAGGTATACACCCTGCGTGAAGGAATGACAGGTATACACCCTGCGTGAAGGAATGACAGGTATACACCCTGCGTGAAGGAATGACAGGTATACATCCTGCGTGAAGGAATGACAGGTATACACCCTGCGTGAAGGAATGGCAGAGAAACTGTGGCTTCCCTGGCTCACGCTCTCTGAGTGCTCTCTAGATTGAAGGACTTTCGTGCTAAGCAAACGGCAGGTGTGCAACTTTGCGTTGTGAACAGATTTAATAGTAATACTCAGGGCTAATCCATCAACACCCTACATCAAAACTTACAACTAATGATAGGTTTGCTAACACTGTTGTCTATTGTGATTGCTGAGGTCAAAGTGGGCGAACTCCTTAAAGAGTCACACAGTCATTTCTCTGTTTTCAAATAATTCGTTCAAAACTTGGATATTTAATGTCCGCTTATTTGCATGGTACGACTTTCAGCATCATGATGGGAAACTCGTGACGATTTGCCTAGACGGAGGAAGGAGGCAGTGAAAGTTACGATATAAATTTTCACCGTCTGCACATCTGTTGACATTATATTTCAAATATAGTGGCACTGGACGATCGAGTATTTGGAAAAGCTGTGCCAACAAGAGCGGGATGTTGATGCTTTTTATTGTTGTTGAAATGTCAAGTCTTAGCAAGGAAACAAAGAAAACAAAAAATCCAAACGTTTGCGATATTGTTGATATGAAACGCGAAGAAGAAAGCAATACAAAATATTCCAAACGTTTACGGAACTTAATGTTCCTAACATATGTGTATGAAGGGAGAAAATAAGATTTTGTAAAAACATATCTAATTACGACCGACTGACAACTGTCAGAAGGCGGAGGAGTCATCGCAGGGAGGAGACAGGGGTGTGATATCATCGAACGCGCAGTAAGATGGATTAAAAGATGTGGGATTTGAGGAAAACAACTCCTCAAAAGGAGGGGCCACTAGTGACCGCCACGTTGTCAGTTTTTTATTTGTCACTCCTCCTTCCTCATCATTTCGACCTCGACATCCGCCAATCCCGCCCCCACCCCATCCCCACACCCGTTTTCTTTCCTCCTACTTTCCCCTTCCTCGTGCTTCACTTCACATCTTTCTCACCCACCTCCACCTTTTCCCGCCTTATTCTTTTTCAGGAGACGGCGAATTACGCAGATCAGCTGAGTGCCTTGCAGCAGGGAGGTGATGAGGCGTGCTTATTGCCAGCTGGTCGATGAACTGAGGACCGCAACACCCATTTATTAGCATTCCTCGGGCCGTCGGGCTCCGATAAAACCCCTGGACTTGACACGCTGAGGGTAATTTCAGTCTCATTTTTTCACTGTTCCAAAGGGCAAGACGTTGCCCTTTATCATACGAGACAAGTGATTCCGAGATCCCCTCCCCTCCCCATCCATCCCTTGCCTCATTTTCACTTCCGTCCTCCTACACCCCAACCTCCCCCTCCACCCCAAATCCCAACCCGAATCCAACCAGCCTTCCGTATTCATCCCAGCTGCACCCACTTCATTCCTTTCTACTCCACCTTTCCTCAGTTAACCACCCACTCAGACAGAGCTGAGATGCTGAGGATTTGTACTAACTTGCAATCATGGTAAATGACGCCTTTGTTAACCTTGCTATTAGCTGGTAGATGAGTGTAGGGACACATCTCGAGGTTGAAGACCATACAATCACCAGAACCTGTTGGAATAAGAGCAAATAAAGTCGCCATTTCCATTATTATTGACCTTTCACGAATCACGTAGGGATACGCGGTGGGTTTATTCTCACACCCCCCCCCCCCAACGCACAGGGGTGCCCCAAAGAGGGGATCATTGGTAGGAATCTAAACGGCTCATAAAGACTTAGCTGACTGTATGATGGCACCTCAGCGGGGAAGACCTTTCAAATTGAATTTCTCAAACATCAACATTCTGCGACCGATGGGAAATTGCAGTCCGACCATCCCAGGCAGGGATTAAACCACAGCACCGATTCGCGCTGAAGCAGTACCGACAAGTCCAGCCACCAAGCCAAATCCCAATCTTTAAAAAAGCGTTCATCTGCCTAGTTTGTTGTTCGTCAGTGGTCTTTGCACTCTTGCGTGGGAGAAAATGTGGATGACACTGCAGGAGCGATAAGACAGATCTGCGTCTCTTTAGAAGCGAGCCTGAAACGTCCCTTTCTATGTGTTTCTTCACAAGGGAATATTCGGTGACCATAACACTCAGAACTTCGAAGCAGCAGTTCTTCTGGGCGAGGTGTTTTTCGACGATGCGAGCTAATGGGATGGTAGCATTTTCGTCTAGAATTTCGCGAGTTTCACTTCTGCACGTGCCTAGTTAGTCCAGTTCATCTATGTCCCCACTGAAAAGTACACTTGCACGAGTTCAGTCTTACCCATGAAAACCTTGGTTCGTAGAGATCCACACGAATCAATGCTATCCGGGAACTTAACGAGTTGAACGAGTTTTAGCAGTAGAATATGTACAATGCCTTCACCATCCACGTAGCAACGACAACGAGTAAGGCGGCAATGCAGACATCGCCTGGAGAGATTCCAGGAACTTCTATTAGTCTATGCGTCTATATCTCCAAGATACTCCGACTCCGAAGTGTAGAAGGCATCTGGTTGGCTGGTCAGAGCATCGTCTGTCTGTAGTACAGCTTGATTTCTGTACTTAGTGGTATAAATTCGCGGTAAGTACGGGCAGAAACATTCTAGGACACGTATTTTGGTGTCATTTTCTTCATCAAACTATTACTCTGTTGTAAAGGACTGCAAAATGTTAGAGCATTGTTGAAAGTGCGAGAGCATTGTTGAAAATACGAGAGCATTGTTGAAAATATGAGGGCATTGTGGGAAATGCGAGAGCATTGTGGAAAGTGCGAGGCATTGTGGAAAGTGCGAGGCATTGTGGAAAGTGCGAGGCATTGTGGAAAATGCGAGGCATTGTGGAAAATGCGAGAGCATGCCAGCTTTGACGCGGGTCCCCTCGACGAGGCCGTTGCTTAGTTACATGACGTAGCCATGGCAGAATCATTTGAAATGTCACGTGACATTGCTTCGCGCAGCTTCGAAACAATCTCGTTGTTTGCGGAAGATTCTAGATAGCCTGAAAAAGGTTTATCAGCGGGGCGGGGTGAGAGCGCGAACAGGTGAGGGCGCGAAGAAAAGGTAGCTGACAGCGAACAACAGTGCAAGTCCTTTACAGGGCCGGACTAGGTACAATGAAGTGTGGGGTGGGGGGTTGCAAAAGGGGGTCCAGGTACAAAGATGCAGAAAAATCAGCGGTTGCGGACTGGAAGATTTTCTTTTTTCTTAAGGTCTAAAAGGGGGGGGGGGGGACTTGATTTTTCTTCCCGGATTTACAAATGATTGAAACCGACCCCCCCCCCCCCCAACCCTCCCCCAAGAAAAAAAAAGCAACAACAAAAAAACTACATGGTTGAGGTACATGTTTAGGCTGGGGGGGGGGGGGGGGTACGCAACCCCTGTAACCCCCCCCCCCCCTAGTCCGGCCCTGCTTTATATGGCGTGCTCTACGGGTTTTGTGCCATAGAATGAAGTACACTCCAGAGAGTGCACACTTGAGACACAACATTCAAGTGTGAGAGCGTGGAGTGCACACTTGAGACACAATATTCAAGTGTGAGAGCGTGGAGTGCACACTTGAGACACAACATTCAAGTGTGAGAGCGTGGAGTGCACACTTGAGACACAATATTCAAGTGTGAGAGCGTGGAGTGCACACTTGAGACACAATATTCAAGTGTGAGAGCGTGGAGTGCACACTTGAGACACAATATTCAAGTGTGAGAGCGTGGAGTGCACACTTGAGACACAACATTCAAGTGTGAGAGCGTGGAGTGCACACTTGAGACACAACATTCAAGTGTGAGAGCGTGGAGTGCACACTTGAGACACAATATTCAAGTGTGAGAGCGTGGAGTGCACACTTGAGACGTGGATAACAGCGAATGTGTCCTCACCGGATCGAGCCCAAAGAGTGAAGCGCAATTATGGAATTGTTGTGAAGTGATTGTATCGCTGTGAATCGACCAGAGCATGAATACAGGTTTTTCTAAACAACTACCTGTTTTTCGTATTCCGGCTTTCCCTGCGCAAGCTAGGAGAACCCTCATATCTTTATCGACGTTGCAAAGGAGATAGTCGCAACGACATTATGCTTTTGTATTCGAGCGAGAATCTTGACAAGTTAACTACAGAGAACATTATATAAAAGAATAATGCAAGTTGCTTTTCCAAAAATGGTATACAAGGAAGAAAATAAAAATGAAGGGCAAGAGGTCTCTAAATGAGTTGCACGCCAACAGGGCCGGATCAAAGTTTTTTGAGGGGGGGTGCTTAAAATTGTTTTAGGGTCTTCTCATCGAAGTGGCGAAGCCACGAGTGCGTGCCTGCGAAGCAGGCACGCCCCTCTAGGGGGGTCCGGGGGCATGCCCCCCCGGAAAATTTTGAGAAAAATGGTGCAAATCTGTGCAATCTGGCAGTGCGGTCATTTCCAAGAGTTTTTGTTTGGTCACAGATTCTTCCTGTCTCTGCCCGGGTTTGATTTGTCTGTGCGAGTAGCAAAAGGAAGGCATCTTAATTATAGCAGCACCCCCCCCCCCCCTCCCTCCCCAGCTACCTTGGCTGCCAAGTAGAGTGTGCTTATACCAAGTGGAGAGTAGTACAGCATCTGGGCCCAGCATCTTTTAGCCCCCCCCCCCCCCCCCCCCCTCCTTCCCAAGCTTTTTACTAACTATACTGTCTCTGCTACCAAGCAAAGTGTGCCGATATCCGATGAGGTGGGAAGTAGATCAACATATTTGAGCAACCACCCCCCCCCCCTCCCTCCTTCCCCCAACTCCCGGCTGCCACGGAGGTTTTTTTTTTTTTTTTTTTTGGGGGGGGTGCTCGAGCACCCCCAGCACCCCCCCTAGATCCGGCCCTGCGCCAAGGGTTTAGCTTGCATGATTTTGACCCCACCTAATGAATAGAGAGATTGAATTAATGGCAGTAAAAAAGAAAAACTTTCTGACGCACAGCAGTGCAAAGAGGTACTTCTCGAGTAAAATTGTCGCCCAGTTTATACATATTCCCTCCTATTTATTTACACCTAGAAATTCCCTCGTGTTGGTGCACTTTGAATCAGTTTCTCATTAAATTACACCGCAAACAAGGTAACCTAGCCGCGAGGAGTAGGCCTCGATTTTGACTTGGACAAACCGGCGGCTTAGTCGCGTGCAGCCCAGTGCAATTTGATTGGAGGTGCCAGATGTTTTAGCACCTCTGTCCGCGTTTACCTTTTCATGAGCGTGGTGGGTACTTGTGCACCTTTTGTAACACGTGACCACTGAGTGGTCTGGGACCCTTGTCCTGTGAGGATGTGTTTTACGTCAGAGGTCACAGTTGTTACAAAAACAGCTGACGTCACGCCTTACTCAATCATTTACACAACGAAGTTACTATTACCCTCTGCTAACGCTTGCTGTTATAAGAGTTCGCTGACTACAAATACTTAATCATCATTGGAGTAAATGACTGACCCTTTCCACGTTGTAACAGTTCGTTGTTACCGTAGGCAAAGAACGAAAAGTAAGGATTGATTCAATATTGAAAGGAAAGGCGAAAAAAGTCATTGTTTAATGAAAGTACATTTTGCATGACATGCAGTTTCTTGGCAGTGCAGGTTTCTTCAAAAGGTCCCAAATTGCCTGCTTTGCGGTCATAACATACTTAGAAGGAAATTATCTTCGATCGTCTCGCACACTCGAATCCCTTTTGAAACCACCAACATGCTCGTATCCGCTTGCGGTGAGTCGCCTGAGCTGAGGAAAATGTTCCCACGAAGTGTGTTTTCCCTCCACACACTGGACTACCGGCAGCTCTGTGGTTTGCCAAAAGTTTCTTTGGTGAGTGATTCAAAACTGCATGACCAAGACACTATTCATAGCAGCAGGTTGTTTTAATGAGCTGAGCTTTCAAGATCGCCTGACCACCGATTGTCTGAC
>JAWQFJ010025365.1:0-21237 GCA_034096865.1 Theodoxus fluviatilis
CATGTCCATTCTCTACTGATAAAGTAGAAAAATAACATTTTTTAATTCATTACCCTACATATACTTCTCTTAGGGAGCAGTACATAGCAAAGTATACTAACCCTAATAAGGATGGGTACTGAGACTTGGTAGACGGACAAGATATATAGAACAAGAAGGGCAAAGCCCATACGACTCACATGCTTGACCTTGACATGACCTTGACCTTCGGGTGACCTTCAAGGTCAAGGTCAAACAACTAAACCTACCAATGACATCATACACAAAGAAATGCTTTACACATTTTTCCTACCAAAATACATGTGACCTTGACCCAAGGTCAAGGTCATCCAAGGTCATGCAACACAAAGCTGTTAATTCAAGACATAGGAAGCACAATGGTGCTTATTGGCACTTTCTACCATGAGATATAGTCACTTTTAGTGGTTCACTACCCCATTTTGGTCACATTTCATAAGGGTCAAAGTGACCTTGACCTTGATGATATGTGACCAAATGTGTCTCATGATGAAAGTATAACATGTGCCCCACATAATTATTAAGTTTGAAACAGTTATCTTCCATAGTTCAGGGTCAAGGTCACTTCAAAATATGTATACAATCCAACTTTGAAGAGCTCCTGTGACCTTGACCTTGAAGCAAGGTCAACCAAACTGGTATCAAAAGATAGGGCTTGCTTTGACCTATATACCACTTGTAGCTAAGGTCGCCATTCTCAATAACGTGGGAGAAAATTGGGAAAATGTGAAAAATGACTGTTTTTGAGACCACATTTATGGCTCCTGTGACCTTGACCTTGAAGCAAGGTCAAGTCACTATGTATGTTTTTTGAGGCCTTGTCATCATACACCATCATGCCACATTTGGTGTTGATAGACTTAATAGTCTCCGAGAAAAATCCAACGTTTAAGTTTTTTACGCCCGGACGGACGGACGGACGGACGCCCGGACGGACGACACGGCTCAGTACTCACTTTTGCTTCGCATGTGAGTCAAAAAGCTATAGCAATGTACACACATTATTCTATGAATGGATGGATGGATGGATGTTTTTCGGTCTATCAGCCTTTTTAGGCTATGTAAGGCCATTATGCACGAAAATCACTAGAACAGTTTAAACGCTAATCAAGTCACGGTGTCCCTAGTCATTCGCCTCTTACGAATAGCGTAGGGAGACGCGGTGGGTCAATTCTTATCCCGAACCCACAGGGGGATTATTCCATGAAATTAAGAAATCTCTCCGTGATAACTAGGCAGGTGTTGTCTCGTCACAACAGTTTGCACACATATGTAGGGTGATCGGCAGCTGGATGCATGGGGACGCGACTTGGGTCGTGTACATGTATTTTAGATTTGAAGCATGGATAAAGCTTATTTTATTAAATGTAAATAACACGTCCTCTAATGTTATAATCGCTCGTACACCTCTTGAGTGACAAGCATTTAAAGGTACGAGGTCATGCTGCCCCTCTTATTGAGAGGATTTCGGCACAGGTGTGGTCATGCATGGTAGAGATAAGGATGCTGAAGGCAAAAAGAAAAAGAGAGAAAGAGGCGGGGAGGGGGGTGGGGGAGAGCGAGAGATCGAGGGGGAGTGATAGGCGTATGCTTTGTCCTTTTCAATCAAAATAACCAGTCAATCTCCGCACGTAAAGTATGCTCCCATTGATAAGAATTTGGTGGTGGTGGGGTGTGCGAGGAAGCAGCATGGAGGTAACCTACAACTCCTAGAAAGTTGTCACTGACTTTTTGGAGAAGGATCTTTGTCGAGTGGGAGGGAGGGAGGTGGAAAGCATATTTTCTGTTTCCATAATCTTTCTTTTCTGTAAAGTTTACCCTCCGAAGAGTTGACTGCCTCTTGCCAAACTCATGTGTTGTGGGTGTGGTGTATGTAGTAGATATGGTATGGATGGATGGATGGATGGTGTTTTACGGCCTATCAGCCTGTGTAGGCTATGTAAGGCCATTAAAGCATGAAAATCACTGGAACAGTTTAGAGTAAACGCAAAGTCACGGTGTCCCTAGTCATTCGCCTCTTACGAATCGTGTAGGGAGATGCGGTGGGTCAATTCTTACCCCGAACCCACAGGGGGAGTAGTAGAAATGGGAGGAAAAAAGTAAACAGAAGTGAATAAACACTTTTAGACTATTGAGACACTGGGGTAAGTGCAAATCAATTTCCTCCTGATAACATTCATGAAGTTCTACTTTTAACACAAAAATTTAACAGGACTCAGAAATCATCATGGCATTCACATAATTAATGAATTTTCAAATAAATAGGTCCACAAAAATTCACCAGGAAGATGAACTCAAAGGAACAGCGAAATATCCTTAAAAAGCTGCCTGTTTTTATGCATTATTTTCTTCAAGTTGATTTTTCACTAAAGTGAAAAATTCACTGCACCTCAGAATAAAACATTGCTGAATTTAATTTCAAATTTATTTCCAACCGACATCTTTATTCATAATCAAAGTGCAGGCAAGATTTCACAACAGGCAATCATAATGAACAGAAACAATTCTAAGAGTCTTCCTCCGTCCAATTATTGTAATAGACCAGAGTTTCACTTGCTAAAACACACACAGACAGAAATCTCCTGTACAAAAGTATGATATAAAATGAACAGTGAGCCACACATATGGACAAGCTATTTCAATGAAATGAGGAATAACCTAAAGGCACTTCACAACTGCAGTTTGAGAGCGGAGGTGATGCAAAAACATTAAAGTTTCAAACTCATGCATGGACATTTCCATCCATTCTTCGGCAAACACCATAGGGCAAGTCAACATCAAATTACCAATCATACATCTGAAATCAAAAGTCAGTTAGACAAGAGTAAGACCTGGTAGATTTCCTTTTCTTCAAATAACTTTTTGGTTATTTTCATTTCGGTTAAGTTGAATTGCATTGATATTTTATTGTAGCATATGCACATAAAAACTTTGTTGAATAACCCAGTTAACACACACTAATTAAAATTAGACAGAAGAATAATGTTTAAATATGTCAACACTACTATAGAAAGAAAATAAAAATCTCCACCCAACCCCCTCAAAAACAAAAAACAAACAAAAATTTCATTGTGCCTGCACATAACTTGGGAAGATAGCAAATCAATGTCCGAGGCAACTTGCGAGGTCAAAGGGTCCACATTGGCCTCTGCTCCAGACGAATGGCGTCATGCACAGACATTTGATAGGCACACTCTATGCATAGGCCAGAACAATCTCAGTCATGTGGACACACTGTTGGAGTACATGCATTGCATGTGTTCTTCTAACAAAGCTGGAAGCATCCCTCACCGCCCGTATCACAGAACTACCGGAGGTCATGGATCCAAGTGCAAACTTTTCTTCACACTTGGCACATACATGCACAGGGCAGCAAAATCTACCCCTGCAAACTGTCATGTAATAGACATTAAGCAGGTATGGAGTCACTAAAATATTCTCATTGAGAGTTCTCCAGTAACAAACAAGCCCATGCTGAGGCATTGAAATACACATGGCTTCTTTGCCTCAGGAGGAAGGAATACATGCAAACCAACAGCTGGGAGAGAAAAGGATTGGCATAGAAGAGAGGCTTCAGTTGAAGGACTGCTTTAGTGCTAAATGTTATCAAGTAACAGTAAAGTGGCAAACACTGTGGTGCAGTACGAGGATTACCACGAAGATGTGCTGCATTTTGTAGTACTCCCAACACATCTACACCTATACCGCTTACTTGCATTGACTGTTGCTACCTATACACACACCCACGACCCACTCTACAAGAATCAATGGCTTAAAGGTTAAAATCCATCAAAACTACTGTAGAAAGATCTGACTCCTAGGATTTACACACATGCCCATTTCCACACGAAAGGGCAAGAAACTTTTCCATTAGTTCTACTTTCCAATTGACTATGAAAGACTTGGTTTCACATAGCCAGATGCATGCATGCATTAGAAAGCAGTATTCTCTCATTTAAACTCTACCCCATTACCTTTCTTCTGACCCCATCCCTACCCCAGGTTTTAATTAAATCCACTCCAAAGAATCCGAGGTTATAAGTTGTTATGTACAGAGTGCTTTCCCGAAAGCCATGCACTGCCATTCGAACCAGTCATCAAGGGACGTGCAAACCAAGTCTATCATAGAGCTCAAGTCAATCAGCTGGTGTCTCTGTCTGGAGTGACATGGGTCACCAGAGGCAGAGGTTTCCTCTGTGTTTCACTCCAAGGATCTCATCAAGTTGTGTGGTCCCATCACCGGATCTGACCATGCAACATGCTCAGGCCTGTTGTGTCCTTGCCCTTTCGAACCACCTTCTGGCTCTTGTCCACGGCAAAGCACGTCCACAGTCGTATTGTCTCGTCTGCGGCGGCACTGGCCACTGTGGTGCAGTCTGGAGACATGGTCATTGCCAGGATGCGGTCCGTGTGGCCTGGAAAGTCAAACAATAATTCATCAGAACTGTTTTGGTCACAGAGGCAGAAAGTGACAAACTGAACAAGCAACGGGCCAAGTCAATGCCTTTAGGCAAACAATCATAACAGTTTATCAACAAAGACAATGACAAATTGTCAAAACAGGTAAAAACCAAACAAAACAGAAACAAACAACAAGAAGAAGGGCAAAGCCCATACGACTCACATGCTTGACCTTGACCTTTACATGACCTTGACCTTCAGGTGACCTTCAAGGTCAATCAACAACACCTAGCAATGACATCATACACTAAACTAAGAAATGCTTTACACATTTTTCCTACCAAAATACATGTGGCCTTGACCCAAGGTCAAGGTCATCCAAGGTCAAGGTCATGGTCATCCAAGGTCATGCAACACAAAGCTGTTAATTCAAGACATAGGAAGCACAATGGTGCTTATTGGCACTTTCTACCATGAGATATGGTCACTTTTAGTGGTTCACTACCCCATTTTGGTCACATTTCATTAGGGTCAAAGTGACCTTGACCTTGATGATATGTGACCAAATGTGTCTCATGATGAAAGTATAACATGTGCCCCACATAATTATTAAGTTTGAAACAGTTATCTTCCATAGTTCAGGGTCAAGATCACTTCAAAATATGTATACAATCCAACTTTAAAGAGCTCCAATGACCTTGACCTTGAAGCAAGGTCAACCAAACTGGTATCAAAAAATAGGGCTTACTTTGCCCTATATACCATGTATAGGTGAGGTATCCAATCTCAAAATCTTCAGAGAAAATTGAAAAAATGTGAAAAATGGCTGTTTTTTAGACAACATTTATGGCCCCTGCGACCTTGACCTTGAAGCAAGGTCAAGTCACTATGTATGCTTTTTGAGGCCTTGTCATCATACACCATCATGCCAAATTGGGTGTTGATAGACTTAATAGTCTCCAAGAAAAATCCAACGTTAAAGTTTTCGGCCGCCCGGACCGGACGCCCGGACGGACGAAACGGGTGAATACATAGACTCACTTTTGCTTCGCATGTGAGTAAAAAAAAACCCCCAAAACCCACAATGCTTCCAATGGCTATGTTGGCATAAATGCAAGGAAATTACATGAGCAAACATTTAACAGTGCTGTTCATTTCATGAGAGACAAGTTATCACTATGTATGACAGAAAAAAATGCCAGTAAAATAAATAGCTCACACACACACACAATCTGAAATCAACTCTGAGTGTACATAAATGACAATTTATGCTGTATGTGTTACCAAGGTTCCTGCAAACTTCCAAGAAATTTTTTTTGAACATTTTCCATGACTTTAGGAAAAAGGTAACAACATTTTCTCACACAATTCTGTAACATTTCTACAAATGTTTCATATTGCTAGGGGCTGAAATTGAAATCTGGATTAACTGAATGCATAAAGACAGGTAGGACAAATATCTAAGACTTTCAAAGATGACAAATATGGCATGCAGATATGCACGACTGAAAAATAGTTTTGGTCGATGCAGACATTTCGTAACTTTTGCATGACTTTAGCCAAAACATTTTAACTTTTCACGGCCCTTGAAAAATATTTTGCAAATTTGAAAAACTTTTCAGGTTTTTAATGACAGCGGGAACCCTGGTTACAGCTACAAAATCACTTCTATTTAGCACAAACAAGCTCACAAATTTAAGCAAACAAAAGACTCTAAAATAAATATCAAACTAGCTCACAAGGCAAAAATCCTACACAGAGGACTTCTTTACAAATAGATGACCGAACATCATTTGATCAAGAAGATTATGATTCCCTAAAAATATTTGCTGTTTGAGACACTAAAGTCTGCAAGAAGAAACCCATGACAGTAGGTTTTCAGGAAAGATTCTACTAAAAAACAAAGCTCAGTTCTGAGACCCAGCTCGGATGCATCAACAGCCACAGACAAGGTTGCAGTGGACATGCTGCAGGCAGAGCAGAAGACAAGGATTCCCCTCCACTGATGGGCCACACTAGTGGATTTGTCCCAGGAAATGGGTACGATGTTGGTCGTTTAATTGCAGTTACTCATACACAGAATAATAACCAAATTGTTACATATGCTTGCTAGCTCACATACGCAAACTTAGACGTTTATTCCACCCACAAAATGACAATGAGAGTAAGAATAATTGACAAACTGGTGTACACAATGCACTTTCAACTGATTTGGGTTATGATAAATATCATATTTGCAGCAGTCGTCGATGCGATTCAGCTCTGCTTCGAGTATCTACGCCTATGTAAAAACGCAGCCAATCAGATGCAGTGGCCTGCCAGTGGAGCAGGGTCCGCACCCCTTCCCTCAGACGAGTCCACTAGTGTGACCCATCAGTGGAAGGGATTCTGAAGACAATCTCACCCTTGAGGTCCACCACTTTGGTCATGGTGGGGTACTTCCAGATGGTCAGCTGGTTCTGAGCAAAGCCATGGCCTGTGATCAGCTCCCGGTACTCCTGGTTCCACAGAATGGCACACACCTGCAGGAAGAGGTGCAGGAATGAGGAATTGAGATGTGACACTGTGGGCGAGTCTACTATTCTGTCCATTCACATTTCAATACTTTGTGTAAACATGATGCCTCTAGAAACGGCTGGTGTAAGTGCAACAGATTCTCAAAAGAGTGATAAACTGTTGATGAAAATGTGTTCTAAATCAACCCCAGCTTCACATTCAGAAATATGGCAGGCCAGGAAAGAGTTGTAGATTTGGTCGTGAAGCTTCACTGGTGGCTGAGAGAATGGTCATTCTCTGAATGCCTGTCCTTCAGTCAGACCTTAATTAAATTAAATTTTGATTCTCAAGGGCAAATTGGGATAAACATCCCCACCATCCATCCCTTTTCTCTATCTGACTCCGACATGTAAATTACAATCTGTATCTATTCATGAGAGTGGGGGGAAAAAAGTTTACAGTGAGGAAATACTTTGCACTATTATGACAACATGTGGATACCCGAGTAAACTTAAAGAATCAGTCATCTTGACACCGAGACAAGATGCATGGACAGTCGGGATTGCGACAATCACCTGCGAGTTGGTGTCTACAGCGTTGAGGCAGGCGCCATTCTGAACATTCCAGAAGCGAATGTGTCGGTCATTGGTGCCACCCCCAGTGGCCAGCAGCTGTTGGTTCCATGGACACCATGCCAGGGCCTGCAAGAAGACGACTTTCCTTTGACACAGGCACTCAAAGAGCGCAGGATGCCTGGGTCGGACTAACTGTACTTGAAGAAAACCATCTTGTGAAGTTTGGTCTGACAACATTTCGTGGCAGTATTCAGCAGGTTTTTTGAACACAGCCTCCTCCCTCAGAAGTTTTTGAGTAAATGCCCAGCAAAGGTGGCAGGAACACAAATCATGTTTGTATTTCTGTCAATTTACACACAAAGAAACAATGATCCTGTAGTGCTACAAACATTAAGTTTTTTTCTGGACTTGTATAAATAAAAACCTGAATAATTTTGCATTAGAAAAAAGTGGTTGGGTCGCTTTTGACACTTAGGCCAGGTCTGCTCAATAAAGGCTCATAAGAGTGGGGACAGGACAGCGCACCTTGACTGCTGCCTGGTGGTGGGTGAGGGTGAAGAGCGGGGCCACACTCATGCCCAAACTGGCGTCCCATATCACCACGTTGTTGTCGTTGCCTCCGCTGGCCAGACGGCGGCCGTCCTTGGACCACTTCAGGCCGCACACCTCCTGCGTGTGGGCAGCCAGTGTGCCCACGTGGTGTGTGGCCACGCGCACGTCGTGGTGGTGGATGGCGCCTGTGCGGGAGCCACTGTGGAAGACAGGAAAATGTGTGGCTTCTCCTCAGGGGGAAAACAGCCAGATCCAAGTAAAATTCTCCAGTGTGAGAGTCAGCATTCAGGGAGTTGGATTATTCAAAGTGACAAGTGAATTGGGAATTTACTCTGTGTGCACGTGCCCGTGTGTGCATGCATTTGGAAGAGTGCATGTGTGTGTGCGTGTCTCTGCGGGTGCGCGCTTGTATACATGTGTGTTCATGTGCATGAAGCAGCATGATGTATGACAGTTATGATATTCATCAATAATACCATCTTTATTAATGTCACTGTACTTCAATGTGTTATGCTGAGAAATGGACTGGCCCTTCTGAGACAAATTTGATGCCAGTTGCCGCAAGCTTTCTGCTCAAATCAGAAGCTGCACATGGTGACACGTTACCTGGAGAGAATGTGGTTGTTCCAGGAGAGAGCGCCCACTCGACCAGCATGACCACTCATGGTGCGAATGAGTTTCTGCTGACCAGCATCCCACAACTGGAATACAATCATCACACGATGCAATATTTCATCCATCGAAGGACATTTTCATACTATCACGGAAGAACATAAAACAACACTCTATACAGAAGGTGAAGTTCAAATACAAGCTATCACTATCCTAAGGTTACAGCCACAAGCGTGAAGGAGCTGTGGAATTGAATTGTTCTTGTTTTCTGAAGTAAAATTGTTCTCAAAGCCTGGTGTCAAACTCATGGTGCACTTGGTGGGAGGGGGACATTAAACTCCTATGGGATTTGTTAAGTACTTTATTTCTGTATCTTGTGTTGTTCTGAGTTGTGTGTTGTAATGGGAAAACTCTCACAGCACTATCAGCACTATCACCTGCCAGACTAAGTTCTATGCACACTTGCTTGAAGGTAGTTTGCAAGGACTTCTAGAATGAGAATGATGGGTCAATATGCTGTATGAGACATTTGGAAGTGTGTCACTATATGCACAGCGTGAAATATAAATGTAGTACATACCTGCACTTTCATACACTTTAAAACTGAACGATTCATGCACTGCATTCAGAACAGTTGGCTGAGTGCAGCAGAAAGACTCATAAAAAATTACCCCCCAAAATGTTTTTCAAGTTGACTGCATCACTGCTAGCCGTGTCCAGACTACAATTGGGGTAATCAAATCACATCCAAATAACATCTTACATGTGCTCACAAGACTACAGGAACATACACAATCGATATCCATGTCACACTCCATATTTGCATGATCACCGTGGAACATAAATCATGTACCAAGAGCAAAGGCTCACAGATGCTCATCACAGCGTGGTTCCTAGTCCTACCTGCACACAGCCCGTGCTTTTGCCGACGCCCAGGATGTTGCCTTCAGGGATCCAGTTGACAGAGGTGACAAACTCCTCTCCCTCCAGCTCCATCAGCTGGACGATGGAGCCGTTGCCAGCATTCCACAGGTAGGTGGCAGGGCCCAGCGCCACCACCAGGTGGTTATTGGATGACCAGTCCAGCAGGTTGAGGTCTGGGCAACATTCCACACAAAAATAGGGATTTTAGAGTACTAGTCAGGACTTAATTAAGCTCAACATCTGATCATCAAATGACAAGAACCTTGAAATCCCATGACAGAAAAGAGATGAACTGTATTCCACACTTTGCTAATGTGCACAACACCAACAACCACATTTTCAAAAAGATACTGTTGTTGCCTTGTCTTTATCAAGGATGCTCATCCATGATTTAAACACAGTTGTTTGTTGGCTGTGTGGCTTTTTTCCCGGCCAACCACCCACCTACATCCAGCATAGATGCCGACATGTGGAAAAACTTGTTGACTTATTTCTCTTGCTAAGATCTCTTTTACTGGATAGTCACCCCCAGTAAAAGCTGACAAAAGAAACTTTTACAAGTCCATCATATTCATCACACTCACAGTAGTCATTGATGAGTTCAGGGGCATCCAAGATACGGTCGGGCTTGTCTGGGATGTGTCGGGCCTTGCCCGACTTGTTGGCTGTGCTCTGCACTGCGCTGTACAGCACCTTCAGGTTGTTGTGGTGCCCTGCAGGCAGAGAAACCACAGGTGCACACTGGCAATGCTCACATCATCTTAATATTCAGTCCTCTGCTAATTACTACAAGCTGCCTACCCAGACACTGTCATGATTGAAAGTCATCAAGTACACAACAAAACATGAGTGAGCTCAGCAGTGACTGACTTACAGAAGATTATTGTTTAAAAGTTGACAGAAATTCCCAGAGACTGGGGACAGGACATTCATGCCATAGCTTTGTTTTATAAATGAATCGGCTCCAAAAGCAGACCTGGTTACCCCAAATTTTGCCTCTGCGTACTCACTGGTACAGATATGCGTATTTTTTTTAAACTGTGCGTATTTTTTGCGCGGACTGACATTTCAAAAATGCAGCTTTTGGTTTGCACAATGATACTCCGCAGTCAGTCAACGACACCAAAAAAAATTTTGAAGTGCCAATGCAAGTGAAGAGTTAACTGCCCCTTGACCACACACACACTCGATCTGCCTTATGGTGGCCGCCACCCCGCCTGACGTACTGACTTTGCCTGTCCGAGGAGTTTCACCGACATTACTGTTACACTGTTCATGTTCGCAACTAGAGCATCACACACACAGTAGGCCTATTCAAACGTATCCAAGCGGCTAAACAATCAAAATCGCAATTCAACTGCGCAAATTAATCTTCTCTGAAGAAACGGTGATGCTACCGAAACGCATTCAATCAAAAGTTTGAGCAGCAGTCGAAAGGCAAAAGGAACGCTAGAAAGGGTTCTGTCAAAGAGTTCTGGGAGCACAGGGCAGCCGTCGTGCTGCAGATAACCGAATAAATAAACACGAACAATGTGGAGCAATCACACTGTGAAAAGTGCGGTGGTCACTGGCCCTAGGCCTGTGGAACCCGCAGTCACTCTCCGCAGTCATCTCCCGACCTGGATGAGGCAAGGACACAGAAGGCATTGTTTTACCTAAACCCGGACATGTTACTTTTTGTCACGTTTGTGTCCAACATCAGCGTCGGGCCCTGGAGTTAGGTCGCAGGGACCACCCGTTGAGAGTCAAACGTGGGATGGAGTTATGATATTGATATATCCAACCACGCAGTTGGGTATATAAACCGTACGAGGCCGTACAGCTACCTACCAAAAAAAATTCGGTAGCCGTACCGCACGGCTACGGAACCTCTTCCAAGAAAATGTGCTTACCGTATATCCTCCAGGAACTTGAAGTGATCAAGCCTATGATTTTCAGTACAGTGCAGGTTGGATAAAACAACCAAGAAATACACACACACACACACACACACACACACACACATAGAGGGAAAGTGTGAGAGAAAGACAGAAAGAGAGTGAAGAGAGAGAGAGAGAGAGAGAGAGAGAGAGAGAGAGAGAGAGAGAGAGAGAGAGAGAGAGAGAGAGAGAGAGAGAGAGAGAGAGAGAGAGAGAGAGAAACAGACAGACAGACAGAGAAGAGAGAGACACACAGAGACAGAGAAGAGAGAGACACACAGAGACAGAGAGAGAGAGAGAGAGAGAGAGAGAGAGAGAGAGAGAGAGAGAGAGAGAGAGAGAGAGAGAGAGAGAGAGAGACACTCAAACTTCAATGGAAACAGGGCCTGTATCCAGAACGGCGAGTTATTTCAACCCCGATTTATCTCTAAAGTAAACTCAGAGGATTCCAACTGTCTGTTCCGCTCTGCCTTGGCTGGAACACCGTTTTGGATATATATGGGCCACGCGTGCCAGACGTGAACTTTATCGCGCGAAATTGCACATTTAGGAATACGCAAAAGCTGCATTTTTTCCGCGTATTTTTTCAGAGGCATGCGTAATTTTCGTATTCCATTTTTTCTTGCGTATTAATACGCAAAATTCGTACGGGTACCCAGGTCTGCAAAAGCATGCCAATGAGTTCTGTGGCTGCGCTGGCTTGGTGTTCTCACCGTCCTTGGAGGGCACCTTGTTCCGGTAGGCCAGGATTTTGGCATCGTGGGGATTCTGCCCATTTGCCAGGACCTGATCCAGCTGCTGCTGGTAGGGCTCGTTGGTGACTGGGCCAAGCTCGTCGGAATACATCACCGCAAAGTGACCCAGCTCCATGTCTGTTGCAGCGCGGTTCGGGATGAACCTGGCAGGTGAAAATGCAAAGTCACACAGCAACCAAAGTCAGGTAAAAAGACAGTTCTGCAAGGATGAATAGACATTACATGGCTTATACTATTTCACAGCAATGACTGGCCTGATAACTGAAAACAAACAAATGAACACACAAACAAACCAAACTCTGAGCACACATCCTCTGCTTGTTGAACATTATAAAAGGAAGAGATAAGGGAGAGGAGAGAGGGAGAGCAAACTGTCAGTGGGGACATGTTGTATTAGTCTCGTGGACTGAATGGAAAGCACATTTCTCTCTGCAAGTTACTGACATACCCTGAAAAAATAAACTGCCTCTGAAATATCAGCCGACTAGTATCTACATGTATTACCTGATAAGCTACCAATATGTATGTGCTACCACAACCCTCTGGTCATTTAGTAAGTTGACAGAACAACTTGTCTTTGAAGACTGAATGAAGTTTTATGGCCTATCACAGTATCAGCCTTTGTAAGCTACGTAAGGCCATTAATCAAGGAATCAAAGAAACTATCTAGAGTAAGTGCAAGTCAAGTGACAATGTCCCTCTATATATTCGCCTCCTATGATTGGGTAGGGAGATGCAATGGGTCTATGCTCATCCTCAACCCACAGAATGACTTGTGTTTGAAGATGGATGCTCTCAAGAGGTGAACTTTGGCAAACAACTTACCTGTCTTCAGATCGGCCTGGAGTTTTGCTCTTGGGCGTTTTCCTGGGGGTCTTGGTGCGCGAGATGTGCGCCTTGCCAGGAGTCTTGCCAGGAGTGGTGGAGCTGAGCTTGCTACGGCCAGGCGTGTTCTGCAGCTCCTTGCCCGGGGTGCGTGTGGAGGACATGGACCGAGCTCTCACTCGCCCTGGAGTTGATCCAGACTTGTTTAAGGCTGTCAAAGCACAAACCATGCAACAGTCTTTAACGCACTATGTCTCATACTGCCTTTCCTTCACATAAGTCTATCAATATACAACTTCTGTTGCAGTCAAGAGAATGAAAGAGGCTACGAATGCAGAGATGCAAATCAGGGCTCAATGTGCTGGGTCCCTCAAAATAGATCAGCTTCAGCAATGGGGAAACAGCTTGGACTTCCTACTCATCTTTAGCTCTTTTTCAAATTTCTAGTTTCTAATATATGAGGAAAAAAGGGTCCAAGACTCAAACATGCTATTACAGCAGAGATTTTACCAGCTATGATATCTGAAGATAATTGAAATAACGACTGCAGAAAAAGTATGCAGATCTACAAGCGCAGACGTCCATGCAGCATTTACTCTAAACAACTCACAACCTCAATGAATTTCATTACTTGCAAAGACAAAACACAGGGAAGGATTGTGCATTACGGTTTATACTGTGGCACATCAACATTCCTTCAACTTTTTCAAGGGCCTGGCCTGGGGCCTTATTCCCTCATATTTCTTTTTCAGTCATTTTCTTCTTTGTTTTGCTTCCACATTCAGTAATACCCGAGGGTGCCGGCTGCGACGACATCCTCTGCCATCGCATGGCAGGACCCTGTTGCAAGGGGCCGTCCATTTTGACGAGGTCGTTTAAAGTGTTCTCAAAGGTGAAGCGGTTCATCGTGAACCTCTGGGGTGCCGAGCCAACCCTACAAACAAACAAACGTTAAAGGTAAAAGGAAAAGGTTTCTGTTTCATACAGCGACTTTCACATTCTACCCCCAATCATTGGGCCATTAAATCAAGTTTTCTTGGCACCTGACAAGCAACAGAGTGACAGACATATAGCATGCACACCATCCCCTGGGGTGGATTCCAACTTGATGCCGACCATTTCCACCACTGCCCTGGGTTCCTGGTTTTACTCCTGAATAGACAGATGTTTTGCAAGTCAAGCACTTTGTCAAAGTATGCAACTCTAGGATTTGCACAGCTTCAAACACCTCTACTGCTAGCCCAAAGCATTAGTAGGCAAGAGATCAAAGTCCCCGTTACCAGATCACACAGATAGGAAAGTGCTTGCAATGTCAACCTATGGCATGTACACACCTCTAATCTTCTCAAAGTTGCTTGTACAGTAAAGATGTTCATGATAGCTGTACCTCTTTCACTAACTGTATTACAATTTACATCTTAGCACTATTTACAATAAAAGATGAAAGTGTGATGAGATAAACACCAACAATTTTAATTTCCCAGTGAATGTGCGCTTGAAAAGTACAGTCCCTTGTTTATTGTGTGATCTTTTAGCAACCATGCAGCCCTTAAAACTAAAAGTGGCTGAATGTTATTTCTAGGTATAACCACTACTGTCCTTTCCTATAGAAATCTACATTCCATTTGTTGTGTCCATATGAAATACATAAAATGATACACACCTGAATCAGAATCACAAACCAATGCTGGAACAATAATTTGTTGCTAAATGTGCAAGTATAAAGTAATTTATATGTCTGACAAAAAAAGTAAAAAAGTTTATCTCTCCTTACTAGTTAGTACACTGTATGCAACACACCTTATAGGTAAACATTCTGTTCTATTGTTTTCATTTGAAGTCTATAGTATTTGTATACATGCAAATGTAATGTATTATGCAAAATTCATTAAATAGTGAACCATAAGCACTCATACAGCAACCACAAAAAACTATTTACTTTATAATAAATTTTATAAACATCCCTGAGGAAATTTTACTTTAAACTGAACTTCATTCTACAATTTTCTCTGTTGATTCACCATTAGTTGGATTTCCATGTAATAATAGAAATACAAGCTATTGGTGCGACTTATAAAATGTTGCTTCATGGAGACATTTAATGATTTATACTATAGATTAGGACTCTGCAATTAGTGTCATGGTTCAATCGCGGCAATTTCCATATAAAATGCAAATGTGACAATCCCAGCAGAAAATACCACTGATTTATAAGTATGGAAACTGAAAAATTAAAACAACTGCATTTAACATCAAAATACCAGGCATGCATGCTACTGAAACAAGACATCGAAATACACAAAACTGAATATAGAATGACTTTGTGGCAACTGAACAGAATTTTACTTTTCCACGGAACTAATGCAAAAAGCTAAAATTGAATCAATATCAACTCCAATCGTGTCATTCATCTGAATCAACTCATTATTAACGACAGCAAAGCATGCAAAACAAAACGAAATCAAACATTTAATATTTACCATCGCGACTTTAGCAATCAAAAACCTATAATATGAGCAAATAGAAAAATCCGGCATACATCAGACTCATCTGACGATTAAATCACATCAACTGAACATTAATAACTTTGTAGGAAGCTGTGCAACTCATCGACACCGTGCACGTACGAACTTTTTATAAACTGGAAACGTGGCAGTTAAACAATGCAAAGAATGTTATCTTGTTTAGTCGAGTTTATGTTTGAATCACTCAATTAGGATGGTTGTAGAAGTAATTACAAGAAAATTGTAATTACAATTACTGAATGATATCTTGGACGTTCACTATCGACTAGAAATCAACACGATTACAACATTGCAATTTGATGCAACACACTACTGACTACACAGGAATCATAACATTCGAGTGCGATCAGCCAAAGAATAACAAATCATATCACACGTTAAAACTTATCGTGGAAAGCGTTCCATACTTACGAAAGTATAAAAATCAGAAAGAAGCTTGCAATATAACTGCATACGCAACCGTCGCAAGTTTCTCGGACAGCATACACGGCGGACGCATACGGTTTGCACGTTTGTATTTGCCACTGCGAGCAATCCGCTGATACGATTGGATGGCGATCACGTGATTTCTCGAGTCGCCAACCACCGTCTTTGCCGACAACGACGTACAGTTACTCCCCTTTGAGCTTAGTTCCATCACTGCAACGGTCATATGAAGTACTGGTAAACACACAGTATCTGTGTCTATTTTTTTTTTTTAAAGTAAAGCGTGATCGATAACAGGATTAGCAAATATGGTGATTAATGCAGCCTCTCCCTTCTCTCTCTCTCTCTCTCTCTCTCTCTCTCTCTCTCTCTCTCTCTCTCTCTCTCTCTCTCTCTCTCTCTCTCTCTCTCTCTCTTTCAAACACAAGGTTCTGTCTTAGGTCCTCTTTTGTTCTGCCTATTCATCAATGACCTACTATTACATATCTCTGATAAAGAGGTTACATGTGATTTGTTTGCTGATGATGTAACACTTTCAACCTCAGGTGTCAGGACTGAATGTGTGGCAGTAAAACTTAATTCAAGGGAGCCTGGATGAAATACTATCCTGGTGTTCTTCGAATCATATGGTCATTAATCCTTCCAAAACGAAATATATGGTGATAACTACCAGACAAAAACATCAAATATATCCTTTATCTCTTCCTCTTGTTCTTGATTCTTTGAGAATCGAAAAAATTGTTGAGCACAAAGTTCTTGGTGTAATAATTGATGATCATTTAGGATGGCAATCACACATTGATTATATTTGTAAAAAATATCAATTAATCTATTTCTTCTCTCCAAATTAAGACATATTGTTGACGTTCAAACTTGCAAAATCTTCTTCCATGCTCATATCTTATCTCACGTTAATTATGCGTCAACAATTTGGGATGGCTGTAGTGACGCTAACTTGAAAAGGCTGAAGTCATTGTATCGAAGAGCCTCTAAGCTTATGATAACAGATAGTTCACTATCTACAAATGACAAAATGAAAGAACTTAACATATTGCCTTTTCATAAGCATTTACAATTCAATAAATGTGTCTTAATGAAAAGAATTAATGATTGTGATGTGCCTGATTATTTGATAAACTTATTCCAACATTCAAATATTCGTGTACATAACTTTATAATACCACAACCTAGGATTGATTTGTTTAAACATAGCCTATCTTATTCAGGGGCTACTATGTGGAACACACTATCCAATTCTCTAAAAATTGCGAAATCTTTAGAGAAATTTAAATTGAAACTACATACTTTTCTTATGCAGTCATCCTAGATACTTTCATCTTATTCTAAATTCACTTTGTGGCTATTTTCAACGTGGTATTTCGTTACCATGAATTGATTGTAACCTGTGTTATTGTGTGAATTTTGTGTGGGATAGAGGGTGGGTGGGTGGGTAGGGGTGGGGGATGGGATTGGATTTGTTTGTTTGTTTTCTTGTTTTAACAAGGGCTGGATGTAAGATAGGCAGTTATGCCTAATTCATGTCTTTCCCTTGAAAATTAAAGTATCATCAAACCTCTCTCTTTCTCGCTCTCGTCTCTCCTGCTCGTCTCTCTCTCCTCGTCGGTCTCTCGATCTCGTCTCCATCTGGTAGATCGTATCTCATCTCTACGTCTCCGTTCTCTGCGTGGCATGTTAGCCCTACCCGTGTGCTACAATGTCGGCGGCTTAGATCTTATGCACGCGCGCCGGCTGCTGTACTTCTTATTTCTGAAGGCTCATTGAGTCACAGCTCTACTCTCTCTCCTCCTCTCTCTCTCTCTCTCTCGTCAGGCAAGTCAAACCTCTTGACTCATCTCCAGTCATACTCCCAAATCGTACAATCTCTCGTCTCATCTCTCGATCTACTCTCGTCATTCAAGTCACTCCTCTCTCGTCCATCGCAAGTCTCGAATCATTCATCACTCAGCTGTATTCTCAGACTACGGAGTCATGAAAAAAGTCAAAAAAGCTAATGGTATTGAGCGTACGTGAGCTTCGGTCACTCCACTCCCTCTCTCTCTCACTCTCTCTCCTCGTCAGCTCTCACCTCGCTCTCAGCTCCTCTCTCTACTGCGTCGTCATCGGGTCGGTCTGCTCTCTCTCACCAATACCATTAGCGCACAGCCTCTGCTCGTCTCATCTTCACATCTCTCTCTCCCTCCCTCTCTCTCTCTCTCCTCTCTCAACTCATCTTCCAATTCCCATGCTCCCTCGTCACTCAATCATCTCGAATCGTCATCATACGGAAGCACTCTCAAACACAGAAGAACTCTGTCCACTGTCTAGAACAACGCGATGTAGGCACTTTGCACTTGGTACAAAATTATTCTTTTAATTATTTTATGCACAAGTACAACTTTGTTAGTGAATGCGTCAGCGCTCTGGTGAATATAAAAAATTCCTCAGAGCATGCGGAACGGTCGCAATAAATCGCGTGCAAGAGTGTTTTTTTTTCATGTCGACGCAAGACACCAATTGCTTGTTTTACGGAGAAATGAGATCAGATTCGATCCCTTTCATTATAAATAGTTCAGTTAGAGCTGTGAATATTGGTTCTAAGTGCTAAAATTGGCCGATTATTAGTTATTCAACCATGCACGCACTTTTTATGCTGTCCAGTGCAACTGTCTCCGCCGAACTCATCTGATTAACATATATTAAAGAATGTCTACATGTATATGTTACGGAAAAACTGGGGAGGAGGGGAGGAGAGTGGTGTTCCATCCGCAATCCTCTCGCTGGTGGATCCCGTCCCTTGCGGGACGCTCAGGCTTTCGATCCAAGCAAGACAACAGTTTCAATGATGCTTCGGTATAACCCTTTTTATTCACTACTGGAGAATACCTGGCCCCAGACACTTGTCACTCTATTACCTTGTCCTTCCGCTCTCTAACGCTCGACCCTCTGGCCGCAGAGGCCAGAGATCAGGGGAGAGAGAGAGAGAGAGAGAGGGAGAGAGAGAGAGAGTGTGTGCTCGGTTATATACCCTCGACTGGGATGCGGGAACAAACGCTTCGGCCAATACCAAGCCATCTCATGAGAACAAAGGTACTATCTATAGCAGAGAAGGGAGCAGCGAGAACAAAGGGGGGCCAGACTATTCTAGAAGGTACCCTGACTGTTCCACTAGTCAGGTACTATTTCGGGAACGTGATTCATGCTGGTTGCTCTGAGATATGCGGGGCGGGGGTTAGAACAAAGGAGGGTCGGAACATTCTGGCGAGTTCCCTGACTGTGAACAAAGACTTCACAACACTACCCCCTCCTAAAACTATTCGGTCCCTGAATAGTACATACTTTCAGATCTAACATTAGCGACGGGGCCAGGTCATACACAATGCAACAACAAAACATGGACAATAATGATTTCTTAACATTTGAAACATGACAGTCCATTCCATGCATGAAAGTCCATCAAATATCCAGCTGAGGGCACAGACCAGGGTCAGCGAACGTTCAGTCGCTAACCGCTGTGGATCTCACAGCCCTACATACTTGTCAGGTGATTCACATGGGAAATCAGGAGAACACACGAGCTGCATTTCTTCACTCAGTAAGGCACAGGGAGGAAGGAGCATGAATTCTGGTTACACAAAGTGATGCACAACGTTACTTGCTCAAATCTTTTACATGACACGTATTGGCTACTCTATGCAAGAATAGCAAACACACAATGACGCAATCAACTAACCATTTGACGATACATTAAACTGGATCCACACAGTGAACCAGTACCAACATCTCCTGATGAGTCGAATCTGGACATCTTTCAACAGCGCACTAGTGCTGCCTACCCCGAATGGGTAGGATCTGGACACCTCTACACAGCACACCATTGCTGTTGACCCACACTAAGTCCTACCTGGACGTCTACCCTCAGCACACCTGTGCTGCCAGCCTCCTCTGGGCCTCTCCAGACGTCCCTCCACAGTACACACAGTACTGGAGACTCCTAAAAGGGTCAAATCCAGATATTCTTCTGCAGCATCTACACTGTAGACCTCACATTAGGTCAAATCCAGATCTCTCCTGAACTCATCCAATGGCACCGCGAACACATACTGCATCAAAACCTACTACTAAATTAAAAATCAAACTGCTTCATTCCTTACCTCCCTGGCAGCACATCATTCAGTCTCCTGACTCCGCAATATCTCCTGTGCAGTAGCATTTAGCTAATGCCATCAGTCCATACGAAAGGTGACGCAATAGCTATCGAAACGTTCTTGTAGCGTCAAGTCTTGATCTCTTCTCGTTCCTGTTGTCGACGAATCCAGCGACGCCATCTTCGCCCTGGCGGAAGTTCATGCGGTCGGGTCGTCGTCCTTTGCTGGCGAAGCAGGTCCCGGTTGCTCTCTCGTGAACCAGACGACCTGCTGCTGGGTCGTTGTAGCGACGAATCCTCACACCTCTGCGAAGCAAGGTAGCGGCGATGACATGTCCAAGGCTGAACGCTCTCCTTGCAGACTCACGTTTTCGAGGGCGTAGACCGCTGGGGGAAATGCATCTCTCATTGACTGCCTATACACCAAACCGCTCCCGAGCGCTGATGGTGCCATCTTCTGTGCCACTACGTCCAGCTGTCCTGTCCGCGAGGGCAACTCCGACTCTCTCACGGTGTTGCTGGTTGTCCTCTCTCAGGGGGCATACCCACTTGGTCGCACAGCACAGCACAGGCCTTTAGCTCCTCTGGCACCGGGTACACTGCTTCTCTGAAGCTGAGTTCCCTCTATCTGCATTCCGATGCATAGTAGCTCTTCACTGGCACTATCCCCCATGGCTCCACAGTCTTCTTCTATCGGCAGTTCTTCTGTGCAGGCAATCCCTTTGTTGTCTGCTTCGAAACACAGTCTTCCTCTCTCTGCTGTTGGTGGCGGGCTCTTGTTGCTTCGTCGTCTGCTCGCAGGTCGGCTCTTAGATGTAGCAAAAGTTGTTTCCATGATGTTCGTTTCACCATGTCGCTGCTGTCCTGGGTGGGGTAGCCAAGCTGGAATCGCACTTCTGACACCATTGTTACGGAAAAAAACTGGGGCGGAGGGGAGGAGAATGGTGTTGTTCCATCCGCAATTCTCTCGCTGGTGGATCCCGTCCCTTGAGGGACGCTCAGGCTTTCCCAAGCTAGACAACAGTTTCATTGATGCTTCGGTATAACCCTTTATTCACTCTGGAG
>JAWQFJ010025366.1:0-20000 GCA_034096865.1 Theodoxus fluviatilis
TAACTGATGGACGGAGTGGCCTTGGATTGGTTTAAATGACATCGGAGACACGTCATTCTCTTCATGCAGTAGGAAAGAATTTGCATTTTGGTACATGCTGACCTTCGGTACTTGTGGCCGAGTGGCTAGCGTGCTAGGTGTGTAGTCACTTGCTGCTAGTGGGTGCGCCGTTCGCCAGATCTGAGGCGCGTTTCTCAGGACTAGGACACGCTAGCAAGTTAGTCAGAGACAATCCAACTGTGGCGCGTTTCTCAGGACTAGGATACACTAGCAAGTTAGTCAGAGACAATCCAACTGTGGCGCGTTTCTCAGGACTAGGATACACTAGCAAGTTAGTCAGAGACAATCCAACTGTGGCGCGTTTCTCAGGACTAGGATACACTAGCAAGTTAGTCAGAGACAATCCAACTGTGGCGCGTTTCTCAGGACCAGGATACGCGAGCAAAGTTAGTCACAGGCAATCCAACTGAGGCGCGTTTCTCAAGACTAGGATACACTAGCAAGTTAGTCAGAGACAATCCAACTGAGGCGCGTTTCTCAGGACTAGGACACGCGAGCAAAGTTAGTCACAGGCAATCCAGTCTAGGCGCCTTTCGTTCTGAAAGGTGTTTAAACCATTCGCCCGCTTGCCCGAGGTGTGTGAATGAATAATCACAGTTGCTCGTCCGACAGGCGAAATAAATAGATCAATACACAAGGCACATCGATGCTGTTTCCACCTCTCCCACTGGGAAAATTTCCGTAGAGAGGGGCCAGATTTCATGAATATTATTTAGGACGGAGTGGGCGGGGCGATTGGATTTCCGCCAGAAAGTGCCTTGATTTATCACGTGACTGATGTGTGACAGCTGGAAACAGCATCGAAATGCTTTTTCTTGTCTTCTTCTTTTTTTAAATGCAATTGCCCGTCGGAAGAGTGACTCTGCAGTTTCATGTCGCCCGAGGAACGTTGGGCAATGGGTGAGCGGGCGAGTGGTTTGAATATCTAATGGAACGAAACGTGTCTCAGTTGGATTACATTTGACCCTCCCTGCATTCCATTGTAGCTTGCTTCACCTCTGCTGACGTAGCAAACCAATACCAGCATTCCCGCAGTGACCCCTGACCAAGTAGCAGAGGTCAACTTCCTATCAAGGTCGCGCAGCAGCTGGAGCATCTCAGAGGGCGCTCTAGCTGCTTCACCATAGAGGGCGCCACCTGCTGTGCCTAGCAACAATGAAACTGCAGCTCCCATAGTAGCATTTGATTGGCTGATACTAAACATGGAATAAATGACAGTCACTTCATGGATTTGCAAGGTAAACATGCTTTGAGGCGTGGAGTTTACAGCCAAGGAAGTGGCAGACGTGCCAATTGCTTTCATATTTAAAATAAATTAATATTTTAGTGCTCTCATCACCGTGGCAGAATGGACTGTACATCATGGATTGATGTCTGTAGTAAATGACAACATGTGCCTGTAACGATGTAGCAGATGACACACATTTTGGGATTTTCTTCGACCTTCTTTTATGATTGACGATGTTTTTCTTCCTTCCATCATCAAGGATAATCGACCTCAATATTTTTATTTACTTGTCTCTTCAATCAAGAGGGATATAATTAAACGTTAAATCATTTTAGGGATTCATCTACTCATAACGGGCCTCTAAAACCCTATACTACTGATAATGTGCTAGTGAAGTCATAAAAACAACAACAGCAACCTATCAAAACTCCCCGGCCTGCTCCCCTTCGAAGCATAAATGAAGCAAAGTACAACGGAACGCAGGGTGACTTTGCAAAGGCACCAGAGGCCTGGTAAACCCACCCATAGAGGCGCGTTTCGTGTCCAAAGGTGTTTCAGTGTGTTTTTTAGAAATGGATGCGAACGGCGAGCGAGTCAGTGGACTGTGACAGCGAGGAGAAACGCTTTAGAATTCGCGAGTATCGATCGACACCTCTGAACCCAGATCGCGGGCGAAGAGTCTGTCTCATTCAGAACGGCCTTCGTGGCGGATTATTACGACAAAATTCTAGTGGATATACAGGATGTTCTCTACTGACATTTTACTTTTGACGGGTATTTCACCCACTTCTTTCTCAATAAGCGAAACCTCTGTGGGGAGTTTAAAAATCAAAATTTGTTTTTGACATGTCTGATTCCTTTCTCGAGTAACAAGAAGGATCGAAGATGTATACGTAACGTGTTCTTTTACTTTGAGTCGATTGTATAATTGCTTCAAATGGAGATACGATCGAAAATTCATCGAAAAGGGCTACTACAGCGATTTTGAGATTTAACCCAATTCAGAAAGCTGAACGAGTCCTACATATACTCAGATGGTTTCAGATTTCAAACCTATCGTAAAACAGTTGTTTTAAATACGTCCTTAGATAAGCATTGCAGTTTCAGTGAGGAAAAACCTTTGATTGCGCAACACCCCACCCCATCCTCATATCGCTGTTGTGCTCGCGGACGTTTCGATGAAGTAGTTGCTATGGTAACACGCCGTGGGCTCTCATACAAACGTGTGATTCATTTTCATTGACAGTTGAGGAACGTATGTGCCAATCAGCTATAGTTCAAAGGTCATTGACGTAGCTTGATCACACGCAGAGAGTTGCTATGCAAAATGTAGCTGCAGCTTGAGTAGTCGTTTTCCTGACGAGGTTGTTTGGTACAAATGTATTTCAGTTGTCGTAACTCAACATCCACTTTACATGGCAGAATAATATCGGTATCTAAGAGGTGATTAGTGCACTTTACGATGACACAAAATGTGAAAATCATCACAGGTATCCAAGTGACTCATTTTGAAAGGAATTATTACATGTGGTATTGCAATTACTCAACTGATACCTTCATAAGACATTCTCTATTCTTAAAACATTCTTCATTATCTGCTTTCATTAGGCCCAATTAGCAGGGTCGTGTGTGGAAAAAGTATACAGTACACAGGTTGTCTTTGACTAACGTTTAAAAAAATCGTTTTTAATTAACTATTTTGACATGCGAATGCATGAGTTGTATTATTGAACGTTGTAACCTGCAACTTCCTTACCCTTTTGAGTGAAGACTACGACTCAGGGTGTGTGTTGTGTTTCGTGCTCGCTACGTCAGTGCTGTCCACTACCATCTAGTGCTAAGGGTGGGTCTCTAGACAGAACTCCTGCGCTGTACGTCAGTGCAGTACACTACCATCTAGTGCTAAGGGTGGGTCTCTAGACAGAACTCCTGCGCTGTATGTCAGTGCAGTTCACTACCATCTAGTGCTAAGGGTGGGTCTCTAGACAAAACTCCTGCGCTGTACGTCAGTGCAGTACCCTACCATCTAGTGCTAAGGGTGGGTCTCTAGACAGAACTCCTGCGCTGTACGTCAGTGCAGTTCACAACCATCTAGTGCTAAGGGTGGGTCTCTAGACAGAACTCCTGCGATGAACGTCAGTGCTGTCCACTACCATCTAGTGCTAAGGGTGGGTCTCTAGACAGTACTCCTGCGCTGTACGTCAGTGCAGTTCACTACCATCTAGTGCTAAGGGTGGGTCTCTAGACAGAACTCCTGCGCTGTACGTCAGTGGAGTAGACTACCATCTAGTGCTAAGGGTGGGTCTCTAGACAGAACTCCTGCGCTGTACGTCAGTGCAGTTCACTACCATCTAGTGCTAAGGGTGGGTCTCTAGACAGAACTCCTGCGCTGAACGTCAGTGCTGTCCACTACCATCTAGTGCTAAGGGTGGGTCTCTAGACAAAACTCCTGCGCTGAACGTCAGTGCTGTCCACTACCATCTAGTGCTAAGGGTGGGTCTCTAGACAAAACTCCTGCGCTGTACGTCAGTCCAGTACACTACCATCTAGTGCTAAGGGAGGGTCTCTAGACAAAACTCCTGCGCTGTACGTCAGTGCAGTCCACTACCATCTAGTGCTAAGGGTGGGTCTCCAGACAAAACTCCTGCGCTGTACGTCAGTCCAGTCCACTACCATCTAGTGCTAAGGGTGGGTCTCTAGACAAAACTCCTGCGCTGAACGTCAGTGCTGTCCACTACCATCTAGTGCTAAGGGTGGGTCTCTAGACAGAACTCCTGCGCTGTACGTCAGTGCTGTCCACTACCATCTAGTGCTAAGGGTGGGTCTCTAGACAGAACTCCTGCGCTGTACGTCAGTGCAGTACACTACCATCTAGTGCTAAGGGTGGGTCTCTAGACAGAACTCCTGCGCTGTACGTCAGTGCTGTCCACTACCATCTAGTGCTAAGGGTGGGTCTCTAGACAGAACTCCTGCGCTGTGCGTCAGTGCAGTTCACTACCATCTAGTGCTAAGGGTGGGTCTCTAGACAGAACTCCTGCGCTGTACGTCAGTGCAGTTCACTACCATCTAGTGCTAAGGGTGGGTCTCTAGACAAAACTCCTGCGCTGTACGTCAGTGCTGTCCACTACCATCTAGTGCTAAGGGTGGGTCTCTAGACAGAACTCCTGCGCTGTACGTCAGTGCAGTTCACTACCATCTAGTGCTAAGGGAGGGTCTCTAGACAAAACTCCTGCACTGTACGTCAGTGCTGTCCACTACCATCTAGTGCTAAGGGTGGGTCTCTAGACAGAACTCCTGCGCTGTACGTCAGTGCAGTTCACTACCATCTAGTGCTAAGGGTGGGTCTCTAGACAAAACTCCTGCGCTGTACGTCAGTGCTGTCCACTACCATCTAGTGCTAAGGGTGGGTCTCTAGACAGAACTCCTGCGCTGTACGTCAGTGCAGTCCACTACCATCTAGTGCTAAGGGTGGGTCTCTAGACAGAACTCCTGCGCTGTACGTAAGTTACGGTTGCAGTTTTCATTTGTCTCTTTTGATCCCACGTGTTGTAACAGCTAAGGCATTTGTTGTTTTTCTTTTTGCATCAAGTTGTAAGTTTTTCTCGTTTAAAGAAATAAATTGAAAACACAAAGATGTGCGTTATGTGATTCTTTAAAACGTTTTTGACAAAGAATATTCGATAACGTTCATACGATAACGATTCCCAAGGTGAGACTGGAGAAAAAAGAACATCGTGTCTCCCAACACGATTTTTGACAGGCGGGAAATCAAGACTTGACCTGTCCATGTGTTGACCAGCTGACGTCATCTTCCTGATCAATGACCTTACATAGCTCAAAATTCATTCATCCATCCATCCATCCATCCATCCATCCATCCATCCATCCATCCATCCATCCATCCATCCATCCATCCATCCATCCATCCATCCGTTCGTTCATTCATTCATTCATTCATTCATTCATTCATTCATTCATTCATTCATTCATTCATTCATTCATTCATTCATTCATTCATTCATTCATTCATTCATTCATTCATTCATTCATTCATTCATTCATTCATTTATTCGTTCATTCATTTATTCATTCATTCATTCATCAATTCATCCATCCATTCATCCATCCATTCATCCATTCATTCATTCATTCATTCATTCATTCATTCATCCATTCATCAATTCATCCATCCATCCATTCAATCTTTCATTCATTCATCCATCCATTCATCCATCCATTCCTTAATTCATCCATTTATTCATTCATCCATTCACTAATTTATCTATTCATCCATTCATCCATTCATTAATTCATCCATTCATTCATCCATTCATTAATTCATCCATTCATTCATTCCTTAATTCCTTAATTCATTAATTCATCCATTCATACATTCATTCATTCATTAATTCGACACTGATGATGTTTGTGAAAGGCTTGTTGCTTGGTACAGCAACTATTCTTCGGCGAACTGGCTCATGGAAGACGGAAAGTTGGTCGGCCGCGCAAGCTCGATAGAGACAGTTTGGTGGAAGAAGGTCTAAGATGGTGTGGAATCGGACTCTTGAACTTCAGAAGGCAGCGCAGGGTCATCCTCGGAGGCGAGCAATCACTCGCAAGGCATCTAGAGCACCAGAGGAGGAGCGTCGCCAGCATCGTGCAGCAGCCCGTGAGCGGCGACACAGAGCGGTGACACAGAGCGGCGGTAGTACACAGAGCGGCGGTAGGTCACAGAGCGGCGGTAGGACACAGAGCGGTGGTAGGACACAGAGCGGCGGTAGGACACAGAGCGGCGGTAGGACACAGAGCGGCGGTATGACACAGAGCGGCGGTAGGACACAGAGCGGCGGTAGGACACAGAGCGGCGGTAGGACACAGAGCGGCGGTAGGACACAGAGCGGCGGTAGGACACAGAGCGGCGGTAGGACACAGGGCGGCGGTAGGTCACAGAGCGGCGGTAGGACTCAGAGCGGCGACTCAGAGCGGCGACACAGAGCGGCGGTAGGACACAGAGCGGCGGTAGGACACAGAGCGGCGGTAGGACACAGGGCGGCGGTAGGTCACAGAGCGGCGGTAGGACGCAGAGCGGCGGTAGGACACAGAGCGGCGGTAGGACACAGAGCGGCGGTAGGACACAGAGCGGCGGTAGGACGCAGAGCGGCGGTAGGACACAGAGCGGCGGTAGGACACAGAGCGGCGACACAGAGCGGCGGTAGAACACAGAGCGGCGGTATGACACAGAGCGGCGGTAGGGCACAGAGCGGCGGCAGCCCCTGCGACAGTCACGGACTTCCAGTGTCCCGCCTGCTCTAAACTCTGCCGCTCCAGGCTGGGTCTGCAGAGCCATCAAAGGACCCATAGGGATGATAGCGGAACCGGTCATCCTTGATGAAAGGATGAAGGAGGAGAAGCATTGGGAAGAGAAAGAAAAGCAGTGAGAGGAGGAGGTTCACAGGAAGGAGGAGTAGGAGCATAGGGAGGAGGAGGAGCATAGGGAGGAGGAGGAGCATAGGGAGGAGGAGGAGCATAGGGAGGAGGAGGAACATTGTAAGGATGAGGAGATGTGAGAAGAGGAGAATCACAGGGTGGAGGAGAAGCATAGGGAGGAGGAGGAGCATAGGGAAGAGGAGGAGCATAGGGAGGAGTAGGAGCATAGGGAGTAGGAGGAGCATAGGGAGGAGGAGGAGCATAGGGAGGAGGAGGAGCATAGGGAGGAGGAGGAACATATTGGGGAGAAGGACCATAGGGAGGAGTAAGAGAATAGGGAGAAGAAGAAGCCTTGGGAGGAGGAGGAGCATATGGAGGAGGAGAAGCAGTGAGAGGAGGAGGAGCATAGGGAGAAGTTGCATAGGGAGGAGATGGAGCATATTGGGGAGAAGGACCATAGGGAGGAGTAAGAGAATAGGGAGGAGGAGGAGCATAGGGAGGAGGAGGAGCATAGGGAGGAGTAAGAGAATAGGGAGGAGGAGGAGTATACGGAGGAGGAGGAGCATAGGGAGGAGTAAGAGAATAGAGAAGAGGAAGAACATAGGGAGGAAAAGGAGCATTGAGAGGAAGAGGAGCTGCGAAAGCAGGAGGATCATAGGAATGAGAAGTAGCATACGGAGGAGGAGGAGCATAGGAAGGAGCAGTAGGAGGAGGAACATAGAGAGGAGATGGAGCATAGGGAGGAGGAGGAGCATAGGGAGGAGAAGGATCATAGAGAGGAGGAGGGGCAGTCAGAGGAGGAGGATCATGAGGAGAAGGAGTAGCATAGGGAGGAGGAGTAGCATAGGGAGGAGGAGGAGCATAGGGAGGAGGAAGAACATAGGGAGGAGAAGGTGCATTGAGAGGAAGAGGAGCTGTGAGAGCAGGAGGATCATAGGGATGAGTAGAAGCATACGGAGGAGGAGGAGCATAGGAAGGAGCAGGAGGAGGAACATAGAGAGGAGATGGAGCATAGGGAGGGTAAGGAGCATATGGAGGAGGAGGAGCATAGGGAGAAGGAGGATCATAGAGAGGAGGAGGGGCAGTGAGAGGAGGAAGATCATGAGGAGAAGGAGTAGCATAGGGAGGAGGAGTAGCATAGGGAGGAGGAGGAGCATAGGGAAGAGTGTGAGCATTGGGAGAAGGAGGAGCAGTGAGAAGAGGAGGAGCATAGGGAGGAGGAGGAGCATAGGGAGGAAGAGGAGCACTGGGAGAAGGAGGAGCAGTGAGAAGAGGAGGAGCATAGGGAGGAGGAGGAGCATAGGGAGGAGGAGGAGAATAGGGAGGAGGAGGATCATTGGGAGGAGGAGGAGCATTGGGAGGAGAAGGAGCATTGGGAGGAGAAGGAGCATAGGGAGAAGGAGGAGCAGTGAGAAGAGGAGGAGCAGTGAGAAGAGGAGGAGCATAGGGAGGAGGAGGAGCATAGGGAGGAGGAGGAGCATAGGGAGGAGGAGCATAGGAAGGAGAAGGAGCATAGGGAGGAGGAGGAACATAGGGAGAAGGAGGAACATAGGGAGAAGGAGGAGCAGTGAGAAGAGGAGCATAGGGAGGAGGAGGAGCATTGGGAGGAGGAGGAGCATTGGGAGGAGGAGGAACATATGGAGGAGGAGGAACATAGGGAGAAGGAGAAGCAGTGAGAAGAGGAGGAGCATAGGGAGGAGGAGGAACATAGGGAGGAGGAGGATCATTAGGAGAAGGAGGAGCATTGGGAGGAGGAGGAGGATAAGGCGGAGGAGGAACATAGGGAGAAGGAGGAGCAGTGATAAGAGGAGGAGCATAGAGAGGAGGAGGAACATAGGGAGGAGGAGGAACATAGGGAGAAGGAGGAGCAGTGAGAAGAGAAGGAGCAGTGAGAAGAGGAGGAGCATAGGGAGGAGGAGGAGCATAGGGAGGAGGAGCATAGGGAGGAGGAGGAGGAGCATTGGGAGGAGGAGGAGGAGCATTGGGAGGAGGAGGAGCATTGGGAGAAGGAGGAGCATTGGGAGAAGGAGGATCATAGGGAGGAGAAGCATAGGGAGGAGGAGGAGCAGTGAGAGAAGGAGCATAGAGAGGAGGAGGAGCATAGGGAGGAGGAGGAGCAGTGAGAGAAGGAGCATAGAGAGTAGAACGAGCACAGGGAGGAGGAAGAGCATAGAGCGGAGAAGGAACATAGGGGGGGGGGGGGGAGGAAGGAACACAGGGAGGAGTAGGAACATAGGAAGGAGGAGGAGCATAAGGAGGAGGAGCATAGGGAGGAGAAGAAGCGAAGGGAGGAGGAGGAGCATAGGGAGGAGAAGAAGCATAAGGAGGACGATATACAGGAATGGAGAATCATAGAAAGGAGGAGGAGGGGCATATATAGGACGGTATACATAGAAAAGAGGAGAAGCATAGAAAGGAGGAGGAGCATAGAAAGGAGGAGGAGCATAGGGAAGACGATATACTTTGAAAGTAGGAGGAGCATAGAAAGAAGGAGGAGCATAGAAAGGAGGAGGAACATAGGGAAGACGATGTACATAGAAAGTAGGAGGAGCATAGAAAGGAGGAGGAGCATAGGGAGGACGATATACTTAGAAAGGAAGGGGAACATACGGAAGACGATATACATAGAAAGGAGGAGGAGCATAAAAAGGAGGAGGAGCATAGGGAGGACGATATACATAGAAAGGAGGAGGAGCATAGGGAAGACGATATACATAGAAAGGAGGAGAAGCATAGAAATAAGGAAGACCATAGAAAGGAGGAGGAACATAGGAAAGACGATATACATAGAAAGGAGGAGGAGCATAAAAAGGAGGAGGAGCATAGGGAAGACGATATACTTAGAAAGGAAGGGGAACATACGGAAGACGATATACATAGAAAGGAGGAGGAGCATAGGGAAGACGATATACTTAGAAAGGAGGAGGAGCATAGGGAAGACGATATACATAGAAAGGAGGAGGAGCATAGGGAGGACGATATACATAGAAAGGAGGAGAAGCATAGAAATAAGGAAGACCATAGAAAGGAGGAGGAACATAGGGAAGACGATATACATAGAAAGGAGGAGGAACATAAAAAGGAGGAGGTGCATAGGGAAGACGATATACATAGAAAGGAGGAGGAGCATAGGGAAGACGATATACATAGAAAGGAGGAGGAGCATAGGGAAGACGATATACATAGAAAGGAGGAGAAGCATAGGGAGGAGGAGGATCATTCGGAGGAGAATGTGCCTAGAAAGGAGGATGATCATAGAGAGGAGGAGCATAGAGAGGAAGAGGAGCATAGAGAGGAGAAGAAGCATAGGGAGGAGGAGCATAGGGAGGAAGAGGAGCATAGAAAGAAGGAGGATTATGGGGAGGAGGAGGAGCATATGGAGGAGGAGGAGCATAGGGAGAGGAGGAGCATAGGGAGGAGGAGGAGGAGGAGAGCATAGGGAGGAGGAGGAGGAGCATAGGAAGACCGAGGCGCATAGGGAGGAGGAGCATAGGAATGAGGAGCATACTGAGTAGCATAGGAAGGCCGAGGCGCATAGGGAGGAGGAGCATACTGAGAAGCATAGGAAGGCCGAGGCGTATAGGGAGGAGGAGCATAGGAAGGAGGAGCATACTGAGTACCATAGGAAGGCCGAGGCGCATAGGGAGGAGGAGCATAGGAATGAGGAGCATACTGAGAAGCATAGGAAGGCCGAGGCGCATAGGGAGGCGGAGCATAGGGCGGAGGAGCATACTGAGTAGCATAGGAAGGCCGAGGCGCAAAGGGAGGAGGAGCATACTGAGTAGCATAGGAAGGCCGAGGCGTATAGGGAGGAGGAGCATAGGAAGGAGGAGCATACTGAGTACCATAGGAAGGCCGAGGCGCATAGGGAGGAGGAGCATAGGGCGGAGGAGCATACTGAGTACCATAGGAAGGCCGAGGCGTATAGGGAGGAGGAGCATAGGAAGGAGGAGCATAGGAAGGAGGAAGAGCATAGGAAGGAGGAGGAGCATAGGAAGGAGGAGGAGCATAGGGAGGAGAAGGGGCACAGGGAGGAGGAGCATAGTGAGGAGGATGAGGAGCATAGGAAGGAGGAGGAGCGTAGGTAGGAGCAGAGACAAAGAGATAAGGAGGAGGCTAGGAAGGAGGAGCTTAGGGAGACGGAGGAGGATTGGGAGGGGGAGGAGGAAGATAGGGATGAGGATGCGGAAGAGAGTAGGAAGGAGGAGCAACATTGGGAGGAGGAGGAGGAGAATTGGAAGGAAGAGGATGATAGGGAGGAAAAAAGGATGATGGGAAGACAATAGGGAGAAATAGGAGGTTAGGGAGCAGAAGGATAGGGATGGGGAGGATAGGTAGGGGCAGGATAAAGAGAGGGAGGATAGGGGAGGATGATAGGGGAGAGGATAGGGAGAAGGAGGATAGGGAGGGGGAGGATAAGTAGGGGCAGGATAAAAAGAGGGAGGATAGGGGGAGGAGGATAGGGAGGAGGAAAGGGAGAAGGAGGATAGGGAGGGGGAGGATAGGTAGGGGCAGGATTAAGAGAGGGAGGATAGGGGGAGGATGATAGGGAGGAGGATAGGGAGAAGGAGGATAGGGAGGGGGAGGATAGGGAGGGGGAGGATAGGGAGGGGGAGGATAGGGAGGAGGAGGTTAGGGAGGAGGAGGATAGGGAGGGGGAGGATAGGGAGGAGGAGGATAGGGAGGAGGAGGATAGGGAGGAGGAGGATAGGGAGGAGGAGGATAGGGAGGAGGAGGATAGGGAGGAGGAGGATAGGGAGGAGGAGGTTAGGGAGGAGGAAGATAGGGAGGAGGATAGGGAGGAGGAGGATAGGGAGGGGGAGGATAGGGAGGAGGAGGATAATGAAGGGGAGGATAAGTAGGGGCAGGATAAAAAGAGGGAGGATAGGGGAGGAGGATAGGGAGGAGGATAGGGAGAAGGAGGATAGGGAGGGGGAGGATAGGGAGGGGGAGGATAGGGAGGGGGAGGATAGGAAGGGGGAGGATAGGTAGGGGCAGAATAAAGAGAGGGAGGATAGGGGGAGGATGATAGGGGGAGGATAGGGAGAAGGGGGATAGGGAGGGGGAGGATAGGGAGGAGGAGGATAGGGAAGGGGAGGAGAGAGGATATGGAGGGGGGATAGGGAGGGTGTGGATATGGAAAGAGAGGAAGGGGAGGGGGAGGATAGGTAGGGGGAGGATAGGGGGGGGGATAGGGAGGGGGGATATGGAAGGAGAGGATGGGGAGCAGGGCCTGTATGCACGTCAGAAGCGGTTAGCTTAAACGCGTTTAGAGCTTAAACGCGCTTAGCTACACGGGCCCTAACCGCGTATAAGCCCTAACCGGATTTGTTATGCACGACGCGCTAAACGGAGACGTATCGCTAAACACACACACGCTGTCTACGGTTCGCACAGAAAACGCTGTATTTTGGGACACTAGAAACCCATCGAAAGAAAATCTAAGCCATGAACAGGATTAATTTATCAAAGCTGTATGTTGATTACATCAATAGCAATGGAAATGCAGGTCATCTACACGCCGAGCATCCAAGCTTCGCGCACTTCTATTTATAGCTGACGCGCGGATCTCCGCGACACCAGGAAAGATTATAAATACATTGTTGTCCTCGAACCTGCCTGCTGTTGACATTGTGTACATTACTAGTGTTGTCTGATGCTATGAAAACGATACATTAAAATTGCATCTGTGTTATGAAATCACTGCTCATATTAAATTGCTTTATTTTTGGTAACTGAGAAAATGTGTGACGATGTACGCTAGGGTTTCACGAGTTTAGTGTGAAAAGTGCGAGCTGAGGCTGGAGTGTGTGTGTGTGGGTCACTGTGTGTGTATATTGTTTCAATTGTAAATCTGAGCTTTAAACGGACAAAACTTGTAAAAAGTTACCCTGCATGTGTTATGAGCGGTGATAAAATGTTTGCGTTTTCAGTTTACACTGCAAGTAGGGGAGACCGGGGCAGGTTGGGTCATGGGGCACGTTAGGTCAGCAAGAATATCTCAGCTATTTGTTAAATTTTCGGTATTTTTGCACCCGATCCTTTTTATAGACCCGCTTACGCACCTGCTATGCTAATTTGTCAAGTTCCAGCTGGTCCTTGTTTATCAGGGGAAGGGTGCGAGCGCCATTTCGAGACTTTTTCGAGATTTTTATTCTTTCTCTGTAAGCTGATTACTTTGAGTTGTGTCCGAATCTGACAAAAACGCTTCGTTATATGGATACGTCAATCATTTTACTCACTTCTAAGCCCAAAACCTTAAAGTTTTAATGTGCATGTGAACAGGAAATGCGTTTCTACGATATCAACCCTTGGTGGGGCAGGTTGGGTCGGGGCACGTTGGGTCATGACTCAAGCTGCCCCTTAGAGACCCAACCTGCTCCTGCGGCAAAAAACGAAAAAAACACGTGTATGAAAAGAAAAGGCTAAAAAAAATCAACAGGAAACCGCCATCTCACCCCTCCCCACACACACTTACACCCAACAATTTCCAAACATTTAATGGATGATTGTGACGTACTCGTTCTTTACTCAAATGGCTCGTTTCAATGTCTAGGGAAAGAACCAAAGCACGCACCTTCATTCCTCCATTCAAACGATAGATGGTAACTGTCTGACAATGAAGCAATGGCAAAAACAGTATCAATTCAAAGGAAGTAGTTTAATTTTCAGGATGCATTTACCCGTGAAAGGTGAATGGGCGACAAGCGCTACAATAATGCATAGAATGCAAGTAGAAGCAATCAATTCATTTCAACAACTCGCAGTGAGACATGGAAAAAAACAAACAATGAAAAGAAAGATGTCTGCCCGAGCCGAGGTAATTAACTAAGTGTACTTAGCTGACCCTTTCGATGAAATCGTGGAGTTGGAGATGCACGGACTTCTACCCCGCGCCTATCGCGCTAGCACAGGGGTTGGGGGAAGGGGGTCTGAGTGCACCGACATTGCAGCCGGTGACCCGGGAGAAAAAATCACCACAACGACGGAAATGGTCGCACTTGACACTCTTTCCTTCTCTCTCTCTCTCACCACAACGACGGAAATGGTCGCACTTGACACTCTTTCCTTCTCTCTCTCTCTCTCTCTGGCATTTCTTCCTCTGGGTCGTGCAGAGGGAACTTGTTCCTCCTTCTTCTCCTTCTTCCAGGCCACCACACTTCAGCAGAGCAGGTAAGCAGGCAGGCAGGCACGCTGGCTATTCGTCATTCCACCACCCCCTGGCAAAGGCCCTCTTCCAGCCGGTTCCAGGCGGGCTGAAGCTCTCTCATCACCCTCCTTCTTCATTCCTACATGGCCACTGCCAAGAGCAAAACACCTACACCAAGCAGGGCGCCGATGTCACTGCTCCGCTAAAAATAAATGTACTGGCGCCACGAGCATCCGGCGACACTCGCTTAAATTCATTCACTGACGTCACCAAGTTCAGTCAGTCCAATCACCACTGTTCATCCCACTCCACTCTGACTGGTCACTTCACAAGTTGAAAGTCACAGGTTGGTCAGCGTGAAAACGCCAGTGGAGTCCACTACACTCGTAACACTTTCAAGTCATTCACCTACACAGGGGTCAATTCTCTACTGACACCGGCTCAGGGCAATGAAAAAACCCGCTAAAGCTACGGCTCAGCAGACACATGCTAAACACTCTAATAACAATAATAAACAGAAGGCATGAAAAAGCACAGTTTCGCCACACTTCCCTTCCACAACGAGAAAAATGTTATGGAAATGACATTTTTCACACTTCATAATTCAATCAAAAAAAAACAGCCCAAACTCTCCCTAACAACAGGCAGGAACACCTCAAAACTCCTTCTCACTGGTTTCACACCCTAAGTCCAAACACATCATACCACACCACCACCTGACCATCACACTGGCCCACAAAACTCTCACACTCCGCCCATCACACTCTCTGCACAGCACACTCCAATGCACAGCCAAACACATCAAATCTTTCTCATTCCCACACCCAGTCATTCCTCTCTCTAAATTTAGCCTTTTTTCCTCTTCTTCCAGTCAAACCATTTTCTCTCCCTATGGCTCGCCTCTCCGAGACTCACACCACCACATGCAACCTCTCCCATCTCCATTCCTTCCTCTCCCACATCCTCCAACTCCACACCAGTCTTCCCACAAGACTCAATTCCTTCCTCTCCCACATCCTCCAACTCCACACCAGTCTTCCCACAAGACTCAATTCCTTCCTCTCCCACATCCTCCAACTCCACACCAGTCTTCCCACAAGACTCATGCTCAACCTCCGCACACTTCTCCTTCCGCCGGGTAGAACACATCAACACCGTGGAACACATCAACACCCCACTCTCAGTCTCATCCTTCAACTTCTCCCTCTCACACTTCTCCTTCCGCCGGGTAGAACACATCAACACCGTGGAACACATCAACACCCTCCTCTCAGACCCATTCTCAACTTCCATCTCTTCCTCTCTCACACACTTGTCCTCTCCCTCCACCTTCACCATTGACACTTCTCTGTCTCCATCCCTGACTCTGTCTCTGTCCCTGACTACGTCTCTGTCCCTGACTACGTCTCTGTCCCTGACTACGTCTCTGTCCTTGACTACGTCTCTGTCCCCGACTACGTCTCTGTCCCTGACTACGTCTCTGTCCTTGACCCCGTCTCCGACTCTGACCCTGTCTCCGACTCTGACCCTGTCCTCAACTCTGACCCTGTCCTCGACTCTGACCCTGTCTCCGACTCTGACCCTGTCCTCGACTCTGACCCTGTCCTCGACTATGACTCTGTCAATTCCCACTCTCTCCAACGAACGACAAGCAACCTCCTCACACCGACTCTCCTCAGCAACAACCTCCTCACACCGACTCTCCTCAGCAACAACCTCCTCAGCAACAACAACCTCCTCAGCAACAACAACCTCCTCAGCAACAACAACCTCCTCAGCAACAACAACAACCTCCTCAGCAACAACAACAACCTCCTCAGCAACAACAACCTCCTCAGCAACAACAACAACCTCCTCAGCAACAACAACCTCCTCAGCAACAACCTTCCTAGCTCTCTCTCTCTTCTTCTGCTCCAATTTTCTGTCTCTATACGCTTTTATCCTCTCTCTGGCTGCCTTTATCTTCTCCTTCCGCTCTGCATCCCATTTCTCCCTTCTCCCCACAGTCTCCTTCCACATCTCTTCCCTCCACTCCATGACTCTTCTCTCTCTCTCTTCCTCTTCAGCTCTCTCTCTCTCTTTGCTCAGCCCAAAATCTCTCTCGCTCCAGCTCTCTCGCCGCAGCCTCCCTGGCTTTCTCTCTCTCTGCCTCCTGTCTCTCCCTCTCATACTTCTCAGCAGCCTCCCTCTCTGCTTCCTCTATCTCCAATTCTAATCGCTTCCTCTCAAGCTGCCTCTGTCTCCCTCTCTCATTCTCCTTCCTTATCTGTTCAATCTCCAATCTCTCTCTGTCCAACTCCTCCCTCAGTTTCCTGTCTAACTCCTCCCCTCTGAATCTGCAGAACCTCCTTCGCAACTCATATTCAGTAGCCCTTTCGCCTGCACTCAACCCAAACTTCTCAAACAACAACTCCAATCCCGCCTTATCTAATGAATAAATCAAGGCAATGGTTGGAAATTCTGCTTCTTCCCCCATTTTAAGATTCACTAGCTTCATACACTAATGAACTCAGCAAAAACTTCACACAGCAGTAAGCCAACACAAGGTCACACAGTGCAGCAAGGCATGCGAGCAACAAGGTGAATCAAAAACAGAAATGGCAGGTCAGGTCATATCACTCTCGCTCAAGGTACAGACACTCCAGACTTAACTGTAAAACATGAATTCAGATTTACTTTACTTATTGCATTTCGTTCAAATTATCCCGAGACGAAGGCCCCAAATGTGACGTACTCGTTCTTTACTCAAATGGCTCGTTTCAATGTCTAGGGGAAGAACCAAAGCACGCACCTTCATTCCTCCATTCAAACGGTAGATGGTAACTGTCTGACAATGAAGCAATGGAAAAAACCAATATCAATTCAAAAGAAGCAGTTTAATTTTCAGGATGCATTTACCCGTGAAAGGTGAATGGGCGACAAGCGCTACAATAATGCATAGAATGCAAGTAGAAGCAATCAATTCATTTCAACAACTCGCAGTGAGACATGGAAAAAAACAAACAATGAAAAGAAAGATGTCTGCCCGAGCCGAGGTAATTAACTAAGTGTACTTAGCTGACCCTTTCGATGAAATCGTGGAGTTGGAGATGCACGGACTTATACCCCGCGCCTATCGCGCTAGCACAGGGGTTGGGGGAAGGGGGTCTGAGTGCACCGACATTGCAGCCGGTGACCCGGGAGAAAAAATCACCACAACGACGGAAATGGTCGCACTTGACACTCTTTCCTTCTCTCTCTCTCTCACCACAACGACGGAAATGGTCGCACTTGACACTCTTTCCTTCTCTCTCTCTCTCTCTCTGGCATTTCTTCCTCTGGGTCGTGCAGAGGGAACTTGTTCCTCCTTCTTCTCCTTCTTCCAGGCCACCACACTTCAGCAGAGCAGGTAAGCAGGCAGGCAGGCACGCTGGCTATTCGTCATTCCACCACCCCCTGGCAAAGGCCCTCTTCCAGCCGGTTCCAGGCGGGCTGAAGCTCTCTCATCACCCTCCTTCTTCATTCCTACATGGCCACTGCCAAGAGCAAAACACCTACACCAAGCAGGGCGCCGATGTCACTGCTCCGCTAAAAATAAATGATATGACGCCACGAGCATCCGGCGACACTCGCTTAAATGCCTTCACTGACGTCACCAAGTTCAGTCAGTCCAATCACCACTGTTCATCCCACTCCACTCTGACTGGTCAATTCACAAGTTGAAAGTCACAGGTTGGTCAGCGTGAAAACGCCAGTGGAGTCCACTACACTCGTAACACTTTCAAGTCATTCACCTACACAGGGGTCAATTCTTTACTGACACCGGCTCAGGGCAATGAAAAAACCAGCAAAGCCACGGCTCAGCAAACACATGCTAAACACTCTAATAACAATAATAAACAGAAGGCATGAAAAAGCACAGTTTCGCCACAATGATCCTGTGGCAATGGTTAACAAAACTGCCTAAAAATAATAACAAAACAATCCAGATCAGGGAGGGGGTGGGTGGTGGGTGGGGAGACTGAGAGTAAAATAAAAACATCAAAATAAAACAGTGCATAGTTTTTCTCTCTATCTACCCGTAATTTTAGACCCTATGAAAAGTAGAGTCAAGCCTTGATGCCCATAGTTTAACTTTTTTCACGTTTCGCGTAAGGAGACACAACAGGTCTATTCGTAACATCAACAAAAAGGATAAACAAAGATGAACACGGAAACATGAGGAGGACAGCAACAATAACAATGAATATGCGAGTGCATTTAACGATATTTTTAACGAGTCAATGTAGTTATCGCGAGCTCTGTTCAATAATCATGCACTGCATTTCTGCAGCAGAAATGCTGAAAACGAGAGAGGTCTAGTATTCAACAGCACTACACTACACCGATCCACGCCATTATTTAGTTATATCTGCTTGCAAGCTCGAACCTAGCTTCGTCACTTCATGCCTGCATACTGCGACAATAAACGATTACTTTGCCACGGTAGCACTGGCAAACACAACAAAAATGAACACCTCTTCGTACTCTCTCACTGCGTTCTGAAGCCAATTTGTACTGACCAGAGACCACGTTTTGGTTTCTACGCGCGAAAGAGCACCAGCGGCAAATACTCCTCATTACCAGCTTCGTTGCAGACCCCAATAGATGATACAGTACACTATAGATGTCTATAGAATTCTATATAAATCTCTATAGAAATCTATAGATGATATAAGTACACTATAGATGTCTATAGAAATATATAAAAATGTCTATAGAATGCTGTAAATTATATAGTATACTATAGATTTCTATAGAATTCTATAGATATTTTTATAGAAGTCTATAGAAATCTATAGAATTCTATAGAAAATATAGATGTCTATAGAATTCTATAAAAATTATATATAATGCTATAGATTCTATAGTGCATACTATAGTGTTCTATATACTATATAGCATTCTATAGAAGTTTCTATAGGAGTCTATAGTGTATATAATTCTATAGATTTTTTTTTATGGGCGTACGCTTCAGGTTCCTTGTAACATTGTTTCAGTGAGTTGGTTTTTCAGCTTTTGTTTTGTAACTTTTTCAGAATGTTTACATCAGTTTTATGATTTCGCAAGACGAAGAAACAAAAATGCAGAGAACAATAAATGTTTTCTTTTTCACTTCACCTTGTGTTAAATCATTTATGAAGCTTGAATGAATCGAAGCTTTAGCAAAATTCTACTTTTCTATCTGTGTGAGCAGTTTTGAATGAATTGAAATACTATGCAGAAAAAATGTCAAGTATCAAACCTTTGTGGACATTCTCACAGCACTTAAAATAAACTGACAGAGAAAGGAAACAAGAAGGGCAAAGCCCATACGACTCACATGATTGAATTTGACCTTTACATGACCTTGACCTTCAGGTGACTTTCAAGGTCAAGGTCAAACAACTAAACCTAGCAATGACATACACTAAGAACTGCTTTACACATTTTCCTACCAAAATGCATGTGACCTTGACCCAAGGTCAAGGTAATGCAACACAAAGCTGTTAATTCAAGAGATAGGAAGCACAATGGTGCTTATTGGCACTCTACTATGAAACATGGTCACTTTTAGTGGTTCACTACCCTATTTTGGTCACATTTCATAAGGGTCAAAGTGACCTTGACCTTAATGATATGTGACCAAATGTGCCTTATGATGAAAGTATAACATGTGCCCTACATAATTGTTAAGTTTGGAAGAGTTATCTTCCATAGTTCAGGGTCAAGGTCACTTCAAAATATGTATACAATCCCACTTTAAAGAGCACCTGTGACCTTGACCTTGAAGCAAGGTCAACCAAACTGGTATCAAAAGATAGGGCTTACTTTGCCCTATATACCGTATATAGATGAGGTATCCAATCTCGAAAACTTTTGAGAAAATTGAGAAAATGTGAAAAATGGCTGTTTTTAGACAACATTTATGGCCCCTGCGACCTTAACCGTGAAGCAAGGTCAAGTCACTATGTATTTTTGTTGAGGCCTTGTCATAATACACCATCACGCCACATTTGGCATTGATAGACTTAATAGTCTTCGAGAAAAATCCAACGTTAAAGGTTTTTACGGACGCCCGGATGCCCGGACGGCCGGACGCCGGGACGGACGAAACGGGTGAGTACATTGACTCAC
>JAWQFJ010025366.1:25000-32892 GCA_034096865.1 Theodoxus fluviatilis
GGCATCCATAGAGGAAATGTGAGACAGCTTGACTGTACACCGTTGGCATCCATAGAGGAAATGTGAGACAGCTTGACTGTACACCGTTGGCCTCCATAGAGGAAATGTGAGACAGCTTGACTGTACACCGTTGGCATCCATAGAGGAAATGTGAGACAGCTTGACTGTACACCGTTGGCCTCCATAGAGGAAATGTGAGACAGCTTGACTGTACACCGTTGGCCTCCATAGAGGAAATGTGAGACAGCTTGACTGTACACCGTTGGCCTCCATAGAGAAAATGTGAGACAGCTTGACTGTACACCGTTGGCCTCCATAGAGGAAATGTGAGACAGCTTGACTGTACACCATTGGCATCCATAGAGGAAATGTGAGACAGCTTGACTGTACACCATTGGCATCCATAGAGGAAATGTGAGACAGCTTGACTGTACACCATTGGCATCCATAGAGGAAATGTGAGACAGCTTGACTGTACACCGTTGGCATCCATAGAGGAAATGTGAGACAGCTTGACTGTACACCGTTGACACTATTCTGTCTGTCAATATATTTGGCAGGATGAACTCCATCCAAGTGAAGACTGGACTTGACTCCTCGTGGCACTTGTAACATCTCTACAAAATTCAAACGCGTTGCTTTGTGGCAAAAGCATGCACACCTCTTTCTTTCCTGCAGTGATGGCATAATGTGCTTGAAACTTTGATGTGTAGTTGTCGTGTCTGAGTTGTCTCAAGACATTTCTCAGTTCATTTCTTGTGTGAGCAATATGTGCTGTTGCTGCATTATTATCGAACTTTCTCGATGGAAATGTTTTAGACATGATGTGAGGGAAGGAAAGTTATTGTAGTTACAGTTACTTTTGTTTTGCTTTGGCACATCCTAGACTTTGTGCCAGCACTCACATAGTCACACCCTGGGGTGGGTGATTACATAACTATTCACCAAGTATAATCATTCTACACAGAATTAGGACAAAGAATAGCACCAGTAGTGGAGCTATCTATGTATTCTAATCCTAGATTATCCCTCTCTTTTCACTGCTACTATCCATAGAACCCTTGTTCCACTGCATGTTACTTGCGCTCAAATGGATGTAATCATCTGAAAAAATATTCACACTCTTTATGGTAGAAGTTTGAGGCAAATAGCGGGACACTTGTTCCACACGTTGATCATAGCGGAGGAGTCCTGCTGTTTAAAGGAGCGACCATCCAAGCTCTGATCTCAGATTCCCTGCACGGTGTGTTTCATCTGTGCCTTTGAAGCAAGGGTCTGGTTGTAGTCTTCATGTCTGATCTCATCTGTGATCAGTTGCGGTTGCTTTTTTACATCATTACTTGTTTTTCTTCTCTCTTTTTTTTCCATTTTGCATGCTGCAGTCACATGGTACTAAGTCTTGGTTTTCAGACGAATACACTCTAGACTTGGAATTCCACGAGATTCAAACGAATTTCCACAGCTCTTTCTTGTGTGAATCGTGATTTTAATGGATGGTCTCTGCGATAATCAAGAGTCCTCAAACCGGAAGCAGAAGATGTATCACTTTGCAAAGAAATCTACAGAAAAAAGGCGTCCTTCTTTTGGTTGTCGTTGTTGTTTTTGTTGTTTTGGTTTGTGTGTGTGTGCGTGTGTGTGTGTGTGTGTGTGTGTGTGTGTGTGTGTGTGTGTGTGTGTGTGTGTGTGTGCGTGTGTGTGTGTGTGTGTGTGTGATTGTGTGTGTGTGTGCGCACGCGTGTGTGTGTGTGTGTGTGCGCGCGCGCGTGTGGGTGCAAAAATTAACCCCCCAAAACCTGCTCGCGACACTGAATGAGGTCTGGTTACGACCGCAAGACCAATCACCAGACCTCTCCTGAGGGCACTGCACCGTGGTACTCCAACCCACGGGCTGAGAAGGGATGCACCACCAAGCTGGCTCGGCCACAGGCAGGACGTTACCAGAACCGTGCCCATCTCTGGAAGTACCAGGGAGTGTACCGCACTCGACAGCACTCTTGCGCCCGACTCCGGGTGGTGGACCATGCTGAACGTGAGAGATACAAGGGGGACCTCCACCCGACTGGTGGCGGTCTCCACGCCGACAGCCTGTCCCCCCTGACATCTGATGAGGAGTGACTGGAGAGAGACGAGAACCTTGGGTCGTCCTCGGAAGGTGAGTCATAGTCATAGTCATAGTCATAGTCATAGTCATAGTCATAGTCATAGTCATTGTCATCGTCATAGTCATCGTCATCGTCATCATTGTCATAGTCATCGTCTTCATCGTCATAGTCACCGTGGTCATCGTCATAGTCGTCATCATAGTCATCGTCATAGTCGTCGTCATCTTCATAGTCGTCGTCATCGTCATAGTCGTCGTCGTCATCGTCATCGTCGTCGTCGTCATCGTCATAGTCGTCGTCGTCGTCGTCATCGTCATCGTGGTCGTCGTCATCGTCATCGTAATCGTCGTCATCGTCATCGTCGTCGTCGTCATCGTCATCGTCGTCATCGTTATCGTCGTCGTCGTCGTCATTATTCATAGTCATCGTCGTCATCGTCGTCGTCGTCATAGTCATCGTCGTCGTCGTCATCGTCATCATCGTCGTCGTCATAGTCATCGTCGTCGTCGTTATAGTCATCGTCGTCGTCGTCATAGTCATCGTCGTCGTCGTCGTCATAGTCATCGTCGTCATAGTCATCGTCGTCATCGTCATAGTCATCGTCGTTATCGTCATAGTCATCGTCGTCATCGTCATACTCATATTCATCATCGTCATCGTCATAGCCATATTCATCGTCGTCATCGTCATAGTCATATTCATCGTCGTCATCGTCATAGTCATATTCATCGTCGTCATCGTCATAGTCATATTCATCGTCATCATCCTTATCGTCTTCATCATCCTCATCAACCTCATCGTCCTTATCATCGTCGTCATCCTCAACATCGTCATCATCGTCATAGTCATATTCATCGTCATCATCGTCATCATCGTCATCATTGTCATTATCGTCATAGTCATATTCATCGTCATCATCGTCATCGTCGTCATCGTTATCGTCGTCGTCGTCGTCATAGTCATCGTCATCGTCGTCGTCGTCATAGTCATCGTCGTCGTCGTCGTCACCGAAACGACCTCGTCGGTCTTCTCACATCACCCAAACTTAATCACTACAGCATGAATGAATGTGAACAAGGGGCAAGCAATCGTCAGTGCAATGTCTGAAAACAAGTCCCGTCACTCAACTGCTGTCGTGCTCACAGTCCTGGTGGTCCATGTGGTGGAGAGAGACGAAACTGGTGGCGAGACCCGACATAAGGGTTTAGGTTTCCTTGCGGTAATCTCTACCCAGATCACAGAGCCAGGGTCTGCCAAACCACGGTATGTCTGCACATGTTCCTAGGTCGTTCCGTCGTCGCTCTCACCTTCCGAGGAGGACCCAAGGCTCTCGTCTCTCTCCAGTCACTCCTCATCAGATGTCAGGGGGGACAGGCTGTCGGCGTGGAGACCGCCACCAATCGGGTGGAGGTTCCCCCTTGTATCCCCAGCGTTGTGCATGGTCACCACCCGGGGTCGGGCGCAAGAGTGCTGTCGAGTGCGGTACACTCCCTGGTACTTTCAGAGACGGGCATGGTTCTGGTAACATCCTGCCTGTGGCCGGGCCAGCTTGGTGGTGCATCCCTTCTCAGCCCGTGGGTTGGAGAACCATGGTGCAGTGCCCTCAGGAGAGGTCTGGTGATTGGCCTTGCGGTCGTAACCGACCTCATTCTGTCCACGCTCCGATGCAGGTGTGTCCTTGCGGACTTTCGCAATGCCTGCAGTATACCCTGGAGCGGCTCCACACACTGGGGTTTATCCGCCGGGGTTTATCCGCCGGTTGCCTTGGCAGCACCTAGTCAGCTGGGAGTCTGAGCTCTCGCCCAAGCGTCAGCCGACTGGAGGAAATGCCCGTCGCTTGTTTCGACGCCTCCACTGAACTGCTGGTCTTTGTCTGTAGGGGTCGGGCATCGGTCATGCGGACCCCCTCTCAGGCGGGGACAAAAGCAGGTACCTCTGCTCGTATTGGCTTCTGTACGTGCTGATCCCCCTCGGTCTGGAAGGGGGTTTGATGACGGGGGTTCTGCTCGGAGGTTCCCCTTTCCCCCAGCCTCCTCTGATGGCTTGCCACAGCGTTATGGAGACGCGAAACCTCTCCATCGCGGGAGTCGAGGCCTTCCTTCTGGCCCTCGAGACTTGTCGCTGCTGTTTCCAGGGGCGAGTCGAGAAGGCTGGACTCCCCTTGCTTCTCTGTCTGCACTGCCTCAATCTCCTTATCGGCGGTGCCGTTTTTGAACAAACGGAAAAGCTGCTCTAGGTATGCAGCATCCTCCTGTTTCCTTCGCTCTCTGCGCTCTGTCTCCTCCCGTCGTTGCAGTTCTCTCTCCTGATTTTCTTCCTGTTTCCTTCGCTCTTAGCGCTCTGTCTCCTCCCGTCGATGCAGTTCTCTCTCCTGCTTTTCTTCCTGTTTCCTTCGCTCTCTGCGCTCTGTCTCCTCCCGTCGATGCAGTTCTCTCTCCTGATTTTCTTCTTGTTTCCTTCGCTCTCTGCGCTCTGTCTCCTCCCGTCGATGCAGTTCTCTCTCCTGATTTTCTTCCTGTTTCCTTCGCTCTCTGCGCTCTGTCTTCTGCCGTTCGTGGACTGTTTAAAGTTCCTCGGCACGCTCATCTCCTCCGACCTCAGTTGGGGCAACAACATTGACGGCATCCATAAGAGTGCCCAGCAGCGGCTGTACTTCCTGAGGCAGCTCAAGAAGTTTGGACTGTCTCCGGAGATCATGCTCCAGTTCTACCGTGCTGTGGTGGAAAGTGTTCTTATCTTCTCCATCTGTGTGTGGTTCGGAGGGGCCACTCAACAGCAGAAAGACAAGCTGGAGCTGGCAGGATCATTGGCCGTGATCTGCCCTCCCTAGCCTCTACCTACGCCCAGCGCATAGTGCGCAAGTCCCGTAAGATTGTGGCGGACCCCTCCCACCCTGCTTGTTCCCTCTTCCAGCTCCTTCCCTCTGGCCGTCGTTTCAGGTACCTCAAAACGCGCACATGCCGTTTTTCAGAACTCGTTCTTCCCCACGGCGGTGACGGAGCTCAACGCTGTCCAGAACCTCCCCAGGCAGCTTTGCCGCCGCTGATCCTGTCGGCGGTGCGCACACACTTCTCCACATCTATGACAGTGCCACTTTCTCTTTTGTGCTTCCTCTGGGCTATATGGACTGCTACTGAGTGTGGTTGGAGGTGGGGGGAGGGGTGGGGGAGGGGGTGGGGGTGGGGAAGGGTTGGTCTTCTTGTAGCTTTCACTGTTTTTTGTATTGTTCTACTGTATTCTTTTGTGGGGTGATGGGGGGTGGGATGGGGGTGGGGGGGTGGGGGGGTACGTCTTAGTGGTCTTGTCTCTGTTCATATGTATTATTTATTGCCACTTAAAAGGGGGGTGGGTGGGTGGGTGTATCATCTTAGTTTGTTCCTCTTTTGTCAACAGTTCTCAAATAGTAACTTTAACTGTTCATTGTATATTGCCCCATTTACCAGTTAACCCTTTTGTTTTCAGGTGTAGTCTTATCTCTTGTCTGTGTGCAGCTGCGTGTGTGTCGTGAGTGAGGTACATCGGGAATTGTCCATGTTTTTTGCATTAACGGCGTGTTAGGGTGTGTAAGCGATGCGTGTGCTTGGCTTTTTGTTTTGTTTCTTTTAGCCTTCATCACTTAGTTTTCCTCGTGCTCGTTTTTTAAATGATGTCATTTGGCGCAATAAATTACTGTGTACTGTGTACTGTGTACTGTGTCTTCTACCGTTCGTGGTCTGCCTTCTCCCGTTCGCTGTCTGCCTTCTCCCGTTCGTGGTGTCGTTTTTTCACCTCCTGGGCTTCTCTCTGCCGTCTCTGTTGGTCCAGCAGGAGTTTCAGCATTCCCAACATGTCCTCTGTCGATGACTCTTCTCCCTCATTGTGAGCTGCCGATCTCGTCACACATTTGTCCATTTACATACTTCTACTTCTTTGATGTCTCGGGAACCAATGGTGCGTGCATGTTGTCTGCTACTTGCGGTCCGTCCCAGCTTGTGCCGGGAAAGTAGAAGCAGGACAGGTGTGTGTTTTCTTACAGAATGTTTATTCTCGGACTGGTCAGCTCTTACAGCAATCACTCGTACACCCACAGTGGTCACTTGTGCTGCTCAGGCTGCGCCTCAATATGGCTCCGACAGCCTCCCAAGCGCTCTCAGCTTCCAGTCACCAGTCTCTCGAGGCATCATGTAGATACGTTTATATAGTGCCGTGCATGGGTTCGAGAGTATTCTCAGCGACCTCTGCCCTGCCACGTCGGCATACGGAGGGGGGGGGCGAAGGGGGACGCCCGCACTCCCTGGCCGTCGAGGACCAATCGGTGGTCAGATGCTTACTGCATAGGGGGATGGGGAGTTTCCAGTCTCACCCCAGTTAGCATTCCGCTGACTCATTCTGACCCCCTGACCCTCTGCACACTGACCTGGCAGAAATCGCCTCCACCCCCTCTCACAGACAAAGGAGGCGCTGACTCATTCTGATCCCCTGACCCTCTGCACACTGACCTGGCAGAAATCGCCTCCACCCCCTCTCACAGACAAAGGAGGCGCTGACTCATTCTGACCCCCTGACCCTCTGCACACTGACCTGGCAGAAATCGCCTCCACCCCCTCTCACAGACAAAGGAGGCGCTGACTCATTCTGATCCCCTGACCCTCTGCACACTGACCTGGCAGAAATCGCCTCCACCCCCTCTCACAGACAAAGGAGGCGCTGACTCATTCTGACCCCCTGACCCTCTGCACACTGACCTGGCAGAAATCGCCTCCACCCCCTCTCACAGACAAAGGAGGCGCTGACTCATTCTGACCCCCTCTTACAGACAAAGGAGGGAAAGCCCCCCGAACCTTTCGCAGGCACTTTACATTATATTCACATCCGCAGGCATTTCACATCCCTTCGCAACTGATACATGACTTCACACGTAAATGTAGTTTTGGATTGTCATTGGCTGTTGCAAATCTACGTGTAACGATATCATTTTCTAATGGCGGCAAGCGATAATACACACACGTATCGCTGCAAGATAAACGCTTTATTTTGGTGTGATCGTTCTTTTGTATCCGTCGCAATGGCATTTCATTGCCTGATAATCGGCCGCAGCAATGGAAGCTATCGACTTGAGAGGTGGTAGGCTGCTATTTGCGAAAGTCATAGAGTTCGCCACAACTCGGACCAGTGCTCTGAGGATGAAATATGTACTGACAATGACATTGCACTTTCTTCATGATGTTGGTGATCTTAAATTCAATAATCTCATATAACATCATTGGCCGCAGTCGACCACTAATAGCCAACTGCGGACGTTCCTTTGGATATTGTTGATATAAAAATGTTCTTATGACATCTTTGGCAGCAATCGACGAAGCCGACCGTGAACTTCCGCTCGGCAATCCATTCAGTGAGTGCATGGTAAACGTAACCTACTTCTGAAAATTTCAGAAATGGGCCACATCAACAGTTTACATTAACTCGACCAATGGATAAACTTCTCGACTGACCTAGTAACACCCGGCCGTCTTAGTCGGTCAGTCAGATTGCACATATTGCACTGTCTGACTCGGAGTACGATCATTATGAGATCTAGTATATTAGACTAAATGGAAGGGAAGGGAGTTTCTGTAAAAACTTATTTTGTTTTGGCACAACGTAGACTTTGAACTAATGCAGTCACACAATGAGGGAAGTGCATTGTAAATGTTCATTAAGTATATACTCATTCAGCACACATAGATCCTTTGTTTACATGTCGAGCGGGGTCAGTGCGTACTGCGCATGTGCCATTTCCAAGATGGCAGCGGAACTATCAAGTGGTCT
>JAWQFJ010025369.1:0-2500 GCA_034096865.1 Theodoxus fluviatilis
TCTATATCAAACATACTGTGTAAAGATCAACAGAATGTTGTGTATGTGCAATAATGTTACTGTAAAACTAAACTCTGTGGTGTAATTTTACTTCTCCCCTATTCTTTTCTACTGATAAAATAAGGTACCATTTGTTTCAAGTGTTTTCATAACTTAAAGTTAAAACTGAATTCTATCAAGGAAAATTTATGTAATTCGGATTATAAAGTTTTGCGAATTGCGTGAATCGTGGGAATTGCTTGGAGCAAACCATCACCATAACAACGGTACTCAGGAGAATTGTCACACTGATAAATCCCTATGTTTCCTGCTACTCAAAGTCTAGTGTAGTAGGCTTTTTAATCACGAGAAAAACCTTTGTTTTCTTTACTATCAGTCCTAACTCACTCCCTCTCAACACACTCTCATACATCCCTCCGCCCCCACCACCTCCCCCAATTGTCCCCTTTCAAACATTTCTTTTCCAATAAATAAACAATATAACACAGCACAACACAACGACAATACGATACGAAATGATGCACTGCGATGCAATGCGAAACAATACAATACTATGCAATACAACACAATACTATACTAAGACTTATTAATCACCCTGTAAGGATACATACTGATCATTGAGAGGAGCAGAAAAGCAGCACGCTACATAGATAACAAATACTGATTTGAAGCTATCACAATAAAACAAATCAAATGTCTGTTTCATTTAGGACAGTAAAACCTACCGGCTTACATGAGTTGTGTGTTTGTCTTTGGCAGTACAAATCGTCTGCTCCATCTGCTCAGCCTGGCTCATGGTGTTACGGGGGGGGGGGTCCGGTAACATTATCTGGGTTTTGCCAAGTACTTTTTCTCCGTGCACCAACTGAAAGTTGTCTACCGGTTTATTAACACAGCGGCTGGCTCTTTAGGGGATCCAATCTCCACTTCCCTTGCCCTGGTCTCAGACATTCCCGCCCCAATACACAATACCACAGGAGACTACAGCCATGAAGAACGTCATGACAGACCTCAAGGATTTCCAGCTTTCTGAGACAGTACATTCCGAAATTAAGTTTCTTCATTATGTCACGTGATCTGACCAGAAAAGTTTCGAATAAATACTAAACCCATGTATAAGTAGTAATCTACTCTCAACATTTCCGCTACCTTGGTACGCACAAGGTCATGAGCTTCTTTCCTACGTCTAAAATCGATATAAAGTGTTTTGGTTTTTGTGAATGCCATGTTTAAGAAAGTTGTTATATCTCAGACTTTCACTTTTTTTCCCTAAAAAACATGAAAAAAGCGGTGGCGCAGTTGACGTACTGTGTATATTTTCGGGGTCGGCTCTCTATTGCGGAGGGCCGCTATTGCGGAGGGCCGCTATTGCGGGATTTTTTTAGTAACAAAAGTTCTTAAGACAATTTTGATTCTTATGTCCTACAACGCCAAAGAAACCATAACATTTTTGTTACTTTATTTTTTTTAACTTAGAATTTTTTTCGCTTTTTTTTCTATTGCAGGGGGCCGCTATTGCGGGATTTTTGTTGTTGTCAAGAATTCTTAAGGCCATTTTGATTCTTTTGTCCTAAAACGCCAAAAAAACCACATAATGTTTGTTACTTTTTTTTTGAAAAAAAAAATCCCGCAATAGCGGCCCCCTGCAATAGAAAAAAAGCGAAAAAGCGAAAACATTTCTAAGTTCAAAACAAAAAGTAACAAAAATGTTATGGTTTTCTAGGCGTTTTAGGACAAAAGAATCAAAATTGTCTTAAGAACTTTTGTTACCAAAAAAATCCCGCAATAGCGGCCCTCCGCAATAGCGGCCCTCCGCAATAGCGGCCCCTCCCCTCCCAACATGGAAATTAAGTTTCAAGCGGTGAAAGACGAATTTCAAATCACCCGGCAATAGAGGAACTACAAATTACCCATTCGGTGCAAGTGTTTAAATCATTCCGCTGTATGGATGTTTGCATCATAAATCAACCCAGCCTTCAGATCAAAGGGTATTCTGCTCATAGCGGTGTGCATTTTCTTTGATAAAGGAATCCACAAAAGTCAATATTTCCTCACAACTGAAGCATTCCCGCCTTAATTTACTCAGGCGTGACATCAGTACCAACTTAAAGGCCATACAGCGGTTTGATTTCTGATTACTTAGCATTCATGGACACTTTTAAAAATTCAGTCATGCATGAAGTGGTGCACGCTATACGGTACCTGTCTAATCAAAGAGGCAGAGGCATACATGGGAAAACAGTGGGGAGATATAGTGCAGAAACATGTAGACACAGAAACCTAGAACTACTCAGTTAGCCTACGAGAGGGGAAAAGGATCAGCACAGGTGTCTTACCCACTACCTTTCGTTTTCATATCAAGCCCATGGCATACGAGGTGACGGAGCGACGAAGGAGCAAGCACATCGTGCATGCGTACAAAAAAAGCTCGCTGCCCCCAATAGACAGCCGTCTATTTGCCGGCGTCAAAGCAGTAAAGGCGCCTACACACGTACTGGTT
>JAWQFJ010025369.1:7500-18730 GCA_034096865.1 Theodoxus fluviatilis
CACATACACGCACACGCACGCACGCCCACTCACACACACACACACTCACGCACGCACGTAGGCACGCACACACACACACACACACACACACACACACACACACACACACACACACACTCATCCCAAGTGCAGGGGTGAAAATCCTACAAAAACATTTGCCTCTGTTTTTGTCCAGAATGCAACAAGGTAATTCAACTGTTGCCATTGCAGATTTTTCACGCAAAGCTCCTCTATCATCTATATTATCCTTTTTTTCTGTTTCAATCCCACATCTCCATGACTTCATCCAAGAACTTAGTCTTTGTCAAAAATCTCACACTTACACGTATATCGTTCCGACTATCTACGAGGCAATCGGTGCCTCAAGAAAACTCGCGATGTCTTTTCCTGATTCATAAAAGGAACTTTCCCCCTCAAGCCACTCACTTACTTCCCAAGCAGTCTTTGTATCCATGCCACTTTCCACTTACTTCCTTCTTCTCATGTCAGCGCGATATTTCATTCATCTATGCATCTCTTCATCAGTTATCCTCTCTGCCCCTTCATTCATTTATTGATCTAGGCCTTGTCACCTAAAAACCCTGGCCACTAAAGCAGGCCCTGCCAGCAGCCATCGGTCCGTGAAAGCCTTCCATCCGTGAGTCGTGAGTCGTGACTACTTACCTGGTCTGAGTGGTCACTCATGTGTAGCGGGGTATGTCAGGCACGCTGAACAAAGGCCGGTAAATTAGTGCGTTCACTTTATCTGTAATGTTTCTGCCAACCGTCAGTTTTTTCACCAAACGGTCTGCAGCAGTAGTTGAGATAGGTCTACTCTAGCTAGTACACTTTGATCCAGTTAGATTTGGCACATCTATGTATTCTCGATTGTGAAAATCCGTCTATGAGTGTCTTAGTCATTCCAACCGGTGCTTTTCCTCATCGGTGAAATGACTGTAATGACCACTTTTCGAAGGGTAGTCATGGTAATCAGAAGTTGATCTCTCTCCTGGATAACCAAGCAGTTATGCAGTCGCTGTTGCAAGGAACGAAATGAGCGACTTTTTTGAAAATTATCTCCCTTGCCGCCGCTTGGCGGCGCGTCGGCTCTAAGGGTCTTGGTTGGTACACAGGACAAGTTCTTTCGCGTAGATTAGACCTGAGTGTTCGAGGTTTTTTAATTGTTTCCTTGCTGTCGCTTTCAAATCTGTTCACAGTACTAGGCTGGCTGGTTTACTTAGATGTGATTTTTTTTAATGCGTGCTAGCTGATATTAGGTTTAGAGCTTGAATTTTCAATGATATTGCGCTTACAACTCCAGTGTTCGAACCAATGAAAACCACGGAAAGAGATGGCCGTTTCTTTCCTTGCATCTCATTGGCCAGCTTGTCATGAGGTCAGACTGATCACGCGTTGACCTCATGACAGTTGTAAGCGGAAAAAGCGAGTTGTAAGCGTAGATGTGATTTTTTTAATGCGTGCTAACTGATATTAGGTTTAAAGCTTGAATTTTCAATGATATTACGCTTACAACTCGCTTTTTCCGCTTACAACTGTCATGAGGTCAACGCGTGATCAGTCTGACCTCATGACAAGCTGGCCAATGAGATGCAAGGAAAGAAACGGCCATCTCTTTCCGTGGTTTTCATTGGTTCGAACACTGGAGTTGTAAGCGCAATATCATTGAAAATTCAAGCTCTAAACCTAATATCAGCTAGCACGCATTAAAAAAAATCACATCTAAGTAAACCAGCCAGCCTAGTACTGTGAACAGATTTGAAAGCGACAGCAAGGAAACAATTAAAAAACCTCGAACACTCAGGTCTAATCTACGCGAAAGAACTTGTCCTGTGTACCAACCAAGACCCTTAGAGCCGACGCGCCGCCAAGCGGCGGCAAGGGAGATAATTTTCAAAAAAGTCGCTCATTCGACCTCTCCGCAAGGTATCGCTCCAGCCACCTCGTTTTGAACAATGGGATCAACGGAGCTTCCACCTCTTGATGGCGTTCTCCTCCCAGACTCGAGACAAAGGCTTGCATCTTTGATGAGCCGATCTCCTCCTCCCCACGTCTGACTCAGCCCCTGGAACGAGTGTCTTCATTCTCTAGATAATGAACTAATCATCTTTCGTTGAGGATTCTAGTTGAAGACTTTTACACCACGGAACACGTACATATTGTTTTGTTGACATCTATATATAGACAAATATCGTATCTGAATCACTGTCACTGTGACTTGTTTCTCCAGGAGGGGCCACTTCTTAGGCCATAGGGCCTACCTGTTTTCGGGGTAATAACCCGATGACTTGTTTTTTAGCTTACTTTACCCAAAGGAATCTGATAGAAGTTTTTTGTTCTGTGGTAAGAGCTGTCTTCTGCCAAACACTCCGGTAGTCCGCATTGGTAGTGAAACCTTTGAGAGATGTTCCACTTCTGCACTTGCGAGTTATTCCGGCAAATGAGCTGTAGTAAGCCTTAGAATGTGCAGTTCAGTGCTGTAAACGACAAGCCTTAGTATTTAAGCAGGCTAGTGTCGAGATGGGCACTGTTCAAAATGTTTTAAGTGAGGTTTATACTGTGAAACATTTCTAATGTGTACAGACGTACCGGCTCCACATTGATTTTAAAAAATGTGGGCTCCAAGTAGCATTATCATCCGGCGAATTGAGATATTTCACAGACGTCTGACAATTAATTTTGTACCATCCAATCGTTTGACAATCTTTTTGAGTGTACATTGTCCAACGCATGTATGCGTGTGCCTGTTTCTTGCTTAATGCTAGAAAGTTCAAGTCAATTTAACGCAAACAGCATACACTTCTAAGCCCACATTCTCCAAACAATAGACCGCGCTTCATCACCATCAGTTATATTATTGACAAGACAAATGCTTCACTCAGTCAAACGTTATCCACCAACATTTGCTGTCTGAAGAGCATTAACACGAGCCAGTAAACAGACCCTTGAGGTTGGACTCGAAACGCACATATCTGAATGTTATGAACCTTTACAAGCAGAAGTTGCTCTTTCGTCAGGAACTGGCGTGTGACGAATTATCAGAATAAATCTCTGTAAATCATTGTTGCTTGTAGAAAATGGCCTTCGTATTCGGCAAAAGACAACGCATTTTGGAGAGACAACAAAGTTATGAGAAACCTTGAATCACCACAGGAAACTGATTACACAGCATTCCAAAGACGTTCCTGATGTGTTGGCAACATCTGCTTGTGTTCCTACAGAATGCACCTTCTTACCTTTTGTCAGGGAAAAATCACTCGGTCGGGCAGGGTGTGCAGGTTTGCATTTACTCCAGAAGCGTCGGCAAAGTTTTGAGCACGCAGCTGATCCCAGACTTGTTTCATGCGGCCAACACTCAGGTGCAGCTCCTCTACGAGTAGATTCCACGAGGGGAAATGGAGGAGATTTACGAGCAGCTCTTTCACTCGTGGACAGGCAAACTGACCGCTGTTTCTCAAGTGCTCCGCTCCCATGGCCGCTTAACTACCCTCCTACAACTCCAGCCCCACCCCTCCCACTGAGAGCACGTATCCTCGGTGCTTCAGTCACGGAAGAGGGGAGGATTGATCACTGAGTTCGCACCTCGTGTCGACTCAGACTCTAAGCCTGTACGCCTACTTGGCTCGCTGTCAGGACGTCACCCTGTTCCTGTGTAGATCCGACAACCAGCCATTCCGACAATGCGCGGGTTTGTGAACACGCTGGGACGTATGCCCGCCTCTTTGTCAGTCTGTCAAGAGAGCTGACCCGGCTGACGCTAATAGGCTATCCTCTCTGCATCTGTCACGCTTTTTGCAGCTCTGCTGATTTTTCGGTCTGACGTGTTGAATAGTCGCTTCCACCTGTGCGACAACAGATACCAGGTCCACCTGTGTTGTGGATACTCCACTTGACTCTCAGCTCAAACTCCCGACGTCGTTGATGTCATTTCTCTCCTCTCTCTGTCGATGTCATTCCTCGGCAACGTTCAGTATCGAGTGGCTGTCGTCTAACATGACTTAATGTCCTCCTGATTGATTGCCAAGTACACGACGCTAGTACACTTTTGCTTTACAATCTAGATATCTTTTCTACAGCTCTGTTTCCAGTTTCTGTCTTTTCGTTTTGCATATCTGCTTATCTTCCTGTCTGTCTACTTCTTCATATGCCAATTTTCCATTTATCGCTCATTGTTTTCTGACTAATCTACTCATCTTCCCTCCTGCCCACATCATCACTCTGCCAAACTTTAAACCGGGTGCCTAGTGCTGTACTCTCTTCCTGTATCCCGCTTGTCCACCTGTCAGTACAGACGTCTGGCCGTCTGACTTCCCATCGTGCATCTGTTTCTTCCCATCTGCTTATCTGACTTCCTGACAGTCTTTCGGTCTGCCTGATTGACTTTCTGTCCAGGGGCGGGTTTCAAAATAGGTAGTCGATCTTGGTCGCAAGATCTTGCTTCGCAGTAAGAGCTAGCTAAAAAAGAAACTACCCAACGTGACGAAGTAATGCGCATGCGTAGACGTCACGACAAGAGGTGAACTGGCCACATTTCAATGGCCGACGTGTTGCCGGTTCATTCAGAAAACGCTCTATTTCGAGATACTAGCAACCCATCCAAAGAAAATAGAAGCCATGCACAGCATTAATTTATCAAAGGTGTATGTTGAATGCATTAATAGATCGTGAAACCTCCTACAGTTTACACATCGAATGCAGGTCAACGCATCCACGACGAACTTTTGTCTCGAATCTTAAAAGCTAGGCACCTCTCAAGCTGCCTCGCTCAATCTATGCTCGTCTACGATTGGCTCGATAGCAAGCAAAGAATGAAACTGCCCATTCGGCGAGATCTACGTAGATCTACCGAGATCTTCGCATTTTGAAACCCGCCCCTGTTCTCTTCTAGTCTGCCTTGCTGGGAGTGGCGACCGGTCAGTCTATATACTTTCCTAAACGCCAGCCTTCCTACCTGCCTGCCTGCCTGCCTGACTGCCTCCTTATATGTCAGCATACCTGTCTTCCTGTCTACTTGTCAGTCTGACTGAATCCCTATCAATCATCCCGCCTGCCTGTCAGCCTATCTGCCTGTTTGACTGCCTCTCTATCCATCAACCTACCTGCCTGTCTGCGAGTCAGCCTGTCCGCCTGAGAGTCTGAGAGAAAAGTGGCTCGACACCGCCCCGACTCCGTTCAGTGAAGCTCCAATCGATGCATGCGAAAGGACCGAGCCAGAGCGACAGTGCCGTCTTCTCTAATGCAGGGTCCACTGATCACTGGGAACCAGGAACCGGTGTAAAGCTTCCTGATCACCTCCTCGCTTAAAACGCTCCTTTAATTTAAAACACGAATAATAATAAAAATTCATAATCTTTTTCTTTCTCTCTTTTTTCTTCTTCTTTGAGAATTCACCCTCCCCTTTTTTCAAGAATGGAGTGGATGCTCTAAAATTATTTCAGAAACTGTACGTCATAACATCTTCCCCCAAGAAATGCTTTGCAGGTGAACCTTTTATTTCTAGTTCTAAATACGAAATGTACATTCTCTTGCAAAAATCAATATATGTCCCTTGTTTGATATAACGCACGATGTGGAATACGTGTATGCATTAACAACATTCCGATCATTACAGTCTCTTGAAAATTACATTTTATAAATTAAAAACTTCCCAATATGAACTTTTCCAAAAACGTTTTCTATGAAATCTGTACAGGCAAGTTTACAGTTATGTTATAATAAACTATAATCATAATTCAGCTCCGAAAGAAAAAACAAACCTGTGGGCTAAAACTTTATTGAAATGTTAACGACATTTAGTGCAATGTTTGAACAGTCTCTCGATGCCCCTTAATCAGCTGAATCACCTAACTGTTGAATTTTCGGAGTCTATACCAGCGGCTCAGCCAGAAGCCACCCTGAGCCGCCAGAGGCTATCATGGGGCAAATGCACAGGATCAGGTCAATAAGATCCAAATTTGGTGCTGGAAACTAAGGGATGCGGAACTATGTATCGAAAACATACAGAGTACCAGTTCCTGGGAGCCCACCCTCCAGAATTCTCGATCCTGTCCTGAATGAATGCATGGTCAGTCCTTCAGCCTCTCTTCTCTCGTTGAAACCCTAGCTGTATTTTGACAGGCGTAGATACGTGAGCATATGTATGCTTTAGGGTTTGACAATGTGCGAGGCACAGTGCCGTGGTTCTATTCCAAGGACGGGAGAAATATGAGTTTATATAAACATCTTGACAGTCAAATGTCGTTAGTGCAAGCGCCTGAAGGTGTTGCGGAGGCTTACAGGAGTTTTGTCCCTTGCAACACATTTTGTGGACGACTCGTACAATCCGACGCGTTGAATGTGTATATGTGTGCGCGTGCGTGTGTATGTGCACGTGAGTATGTGGACGTGCGTGCGCACTTGCGTACGTATGCACATCCTTCAAAGCATGTGGGTGTTTTCATCATATTCATTACAGTTTTGTTTGCGTGCTGATAATAATCTATAGATCAAAATACAATTCAATCATTTGTTCACTCAAAACTGACACAACAAACAGATCACGGTAGTAATTTAAATGTTTTATTTGAAGAAGTAAGGGCACCCAAATAACTAGAATGTCAATATCACCTTTCCCACCCTCAAAAAACAGCACACTTCCAGGGAACGAACCACCTGTAGTACAACTGTCAGAAACAGTAATTAACCTTGTCGTACAAGTTTGCAGCCTAAACCGCCTTGGAAGCAGTCAAGCTTTGGATGTGACACACTCTGAAACCATCGATTCAGTTCAAAGTGCACACGTACACAAATACTTCAGAATCGTTGATGCTCAGACAATTTCTTGACTAAAATACTGCAAACTTCATTGCTGATTTCGTGTAACACAGCAAAGTGAACCACTCGATCACCTCTTCATAATACACAACCCACATTGAAAACCATACCTGTTGGCTTCTCCAAAAATGGAATGTCTCCATTAAAAAACACACACAAAAACAATTAAAAATTCACTTGACTGCACAACAATTATGATATATGTGCACCATTGGTATGCTTCACTGCTGAGCAGCATTGTACTTGACTAGACATTGATCAATGTTTGTGGTCAGTTGTCACTGTCTCAGTCCTGTATTCTCATGGGACACAAGGTGGTATGCCTCAGAGAAGTGTTTCCTGTCTGTCCTTCTCACTTCCCCATGACAAGAAAGCCCAGGTAATTACAATCACCACATTCATTTCTCGGGGAAGCTTCATGTGCAACAAAAACTCCACTTGCAAGTGTGTGTTGTGTGAATGAAAGCAACACTATTCAAGCATTTAAAGCAACACTAACACATTAACCCAAACACTTTGACAGGCTAAATGAACACGATTCAAACTTGTCATAACTTCTACATTCTAATGAAGTTTTCCACTGACAGTTCATCAGCCTGAATATCTTTCAAGTGAAAATTTTCCATTTGAATGACAAAATAATACATATTTAGTTTTCAAACAATTAGGAAATCATCTTTGACAACATCAGCAGACAAAGCACAAAATGTACATTGGAAAACTGTTCTGCATCTGTTAATGATCAAACACATCATTTTCCCATAGGATAAATCAACTCATTTCTGAGCATAAGATTTTAGGGAATCAACAAAAGTGTAAATTAAAGTATGCAGTGTTTTCCAATTATCCCATAACTTAGGTAATGAACATGTTGCAATATCATTTAAAAAGTCTACAGATGCTCATTTTCATTGCCAAGTAAAATGTGACTAATGAATGACTTTCACAGGGAAGAGGATCACCAACTGGAAGCATGAGATCAACACAATCCTGTATATGAGAGTATTCAGATAGTGCTATCGCCCTTCAACTTCATCTAAAAAGGAAAGTGAGCATTCGTTGATTGCTAAAAAACAATCTCAGTCACAGAATACAGGAAGAAATATTAACAAATACGGTGCTAAAAATAAAAATTAGAAAATGAAAAAAATGCATAAGAAATTATTTTTTTAAAGACTGAAAAGTGAAATAAACAAAAGTATGCACAACCCTGTCAGCTATAAAATCACAGGATTATTGTTGTGAGCATTTGGAAAAAGACATTAATGTGTGACCAACATCAAAAGAAAAGAAAAAAAATCAAAATGGCTGCGTGATCTAAGTTCTCAGTAACTTACAAAAGATACATTTTGGCTGATGAACATGTCAAACTTGTCAAAATAGTTTTTAAAAGTAAATATCTATTGCTGCTTCTACCCCTAAATGCTACATTTCTTCTTCTGGTGCCATCTACCACTTTGGAGAAGAACATTTTTGTAAAATAAATGCTGATGAGTGCAGTTTCCTTATTCTCTCCACATGAAAAAGGTTGAACAACACAACACACACGAAAGCTACAAAGCTTACTGAAGCAGTGGCATTAATACACAGTGCTGAGTAAATCTCTCCATATTAATCAGTAGTCATAACAATCACAGTTTTTTGTACAGTACACAAGCAGTGGCACATCAAAATGTCAAAGTTCCAAATACAGTACTCTAGATTAAGGTAGAAGTGGTCACAGGAATCACACGACACAGACGTTTACAACTCAAAGCAGTTCTAGGGTTAATGGGTCTGAGTTATATCCCATCAGAAGAACATGGAAGCCACCATTTCAGTCTATCCAAGTGTATGCAGAGCTCAAGTCATAACACATCCCTCCCAACTTCATGAAATTCTCCAGATTAATATCAAAACACTGCTTATAATCTAATTCACTGTATGGAAACATGTATACTATTACAGGCATCCTGATAACCATCAAAGCATTCACTATTTGCAATGACATTTAGACTTGATGTAGTTAAACACTTGACACAACTACCAGGAAAACTGTGAAAACGGCAAAAGGTGTTCACATCACAAAATATTCACACAGGTGAAAGCAAAGCCTAGTTGGGAAACTCCTCAAAACATCTGGTTTCAGGAATCCAGAGCAGTATCAGGCCAAAACTAGGCAAATATGCAGAAAAATATATCCAGATTAAAATGCTTCTGAGTTCACATAAGGCAATGGTCACAAGTTGGATGCACGTAAAGTCCTACAAAATAACCACACTACCATAGATGGATCACAAGTATTTTGGTACAATGGGAGCAAGTTATACACTATGGTGTAGACAATGTGTAGAGTTGAGAGTTCTCCAAGGATCTCCTGTAGGAAACCTTTCCACTATGTACACTGGAAAGACGTTGCTCTATTCGTTACTGACTGAGTCTACCTCCTACATGTGTATGCAACACTTGCTTTGAAAAGCAAATATTTTGTCAGCTTCGTGCCAACGTTCAAACAGCAGTGCAGTAATAAACAGCTTCGTCCTGACCTTGCAACATCTCCAACTGAAAGTCCAGCCTGGACTATTAAGGACAAAACTACACATGGGAAACACTCCTATTTACACAGTGTGCAAAGTATTTGCACATAATAACATTGTATTGGAAGCCTTCTTTGTATACAATCCCATGGCATGGTAGCTCTAGTAAAGGGCAGTCAACTGCAAAAGTTTCTACTGTAGACACAGGTCATGGGCCAACCTATCTATGGGTTGAAATACTCTTGTGAAAGATCAATCCAAAACCAGCAAACTGAAAGCCCTCATTCACAGTCCTTCTCAAGCATATTTTGCATTGATGACAAGAATGTCTTCTTTCTATTTATTCATCTATATTTTCTTCTTCAAACCTATAATTTCTGTGGAGTCTGAGAGTGCTTTATTTCTTAAACACCCCACCCCCCAATTCTATTTGAAAACTCTTACAGATTATAAATTTAACAAGCACAGAAACTGTTGTCCTGTTGTGATCAAACATCTCCCCCTTGACAGAAAGAAAAACCGCAATGAAAATAATGGCAAATCTATGCTGTGCCCTTATTTCAGCATGTCCACGTCATGAGGAATAACAGCCCAGTGTTGGTACAGTTCACTGAGCAACAGAATGCATGACCTATTTGAGTGAGTTGTGATGTACCTCCTCGACTGAATCCAAAATTACAGTACAGAATGCCTCTAATTACACGGCAGGCTAGTTGTTTACTTGAAAAATACCTCACTCTCAAAAGCAACAAGAAAATAATCCTTAACAGTGATACTGCATAAGATTCCTCAGACAATTCATCCACAGCCTAGCTCCATGAAGGAGGCACTGATCAAAACTAGAGAGCGGTCAGAGAGTGCAATCCACCAAGGCAGTCACAGCAGCGGAGGTGTCACAGCACCTCTTCCGTGGTCTGTATAATTCAGACAGCATGTTCAGCTAGCCAGGTTTGATGCTACAGTTCATTTTAGAGCCTGTTAGCGGTCTCTGAGTGTGGAACGAATAATGCTGGCCTACAGCCTATGGGATAACATTTAGATTTATGGTTGTAATTCCAAAACGAGAAAACGGATAACTTCCAAATTTAAATGGCTTGTTCCTTGGGTGAAACTCGTACCTTGCAATACATTTGGTCAAAATCCGTTGGGAAATTTTGGAGTTATTTAGCCGAGTAACTAATGACCTAATGAGTGAACACACTAACAGACAGACCACAAATATAACATCCTTGGCAGGGGTTATAATCTGCAACCTTCAAGCTTTACTTGTTATCATAAGGCATGTGAAAATCTGATGTAAATACAGATTGTGCTGCATTTTTTTTACCGCATCTAGCAAAAGTTGAGACATTGCTTGAGGTTTCCAGTTCTCATAACTGTGCAGTACAACACAGCAGCGTGTGTATGTATATATGGAAAAACTGATGGTACTAGCGACTTTGCTTTAATCCTCTGGAATTCAACAGAATGTTAATAACATCTTGGTCTTTCAATCCTGCAATAGCAAGAAAAAGTTGCTTTGCTCAAGCTATGATTTCATTGTCTTGACAAGAAATGGAAGGATCACAATCCATACATTACACACTGTACATATTGCGATAGAAAACTCCTCTTCTCCTTCACAAAAAAAAAGTTTCATATCCGAAATCTGATTTTACATGACCAACACTGTCAACCCAACATGTCTTGAAACCCTCCTTTGTCATCAATCTTCTGGAAATTTCAGGGACTGTCTGTATGATCCAAAACAGAATATTCAGCTCTTAACAATAGTCATATACATATGTACATCACCAATTTCACATAATCATTATAATACTATTTTTTCTTTTTGCAACTGGGGTAAGCTTCCAAGAGGACCTGCCACTGAGCCACTTTTAAGCTTGCAATAGGGTATTCCCATA
>JAWQFJ010025370.1:5000-15000 GCA_034096865.1 Theodoxus fluviatilis
CCCCCCAGACAAACGTTGAAAGTTCATTTGACAAAATAGACAATGACTTTCAAGCCTTTTAATTGGGTTTCTCTAAGTTATATTTGGGCCTAAAGAAATCTGTGGGCGTCTCTTAGAGACAGCCGTTTTTATTTCCTTATTGTCGTCTGAACGCAGCAGGGATATTTCCTTCGAAAGTGTGACCAGTAGAGCCACTTTCGTTGTTGACGTCCAAATGGAAGGTCTTCAGCTGAATGCTATGTTATTTCTGGATTTAAGAAATCTTATTTGATATAATGTTTCTTTTTTAGGATCAGTCCTGTCAACTAGTGTTGCTGTCTTTGTGTTTATTTTGGAGACTTCCACATCAAAATTTAACAATGAAGCGAGTCTGTCACAGGTGATTTTGAAGTCCTCAATCTTTTGAATTTTGTTTTCGTAACAGCTTTTAACACCACCAGCCCCTCAAACAACCAGTCAAACAAACAAACAAACAAAAATGGTAGGTGTTTTGATTCGGTAGATATACCAGATGGTCCTCTTGAAAACCTATATCAGTAACGAACAATCAGTAGAATATAATTACTGCCTTATTCATTTGCTGATCTGTCAATAATTCATTGATCTTTGTCAATTTGCTCATTCACCACTTCCATTTCTTCCTCCCCTTATCCTTCCTTCCTTCCTTCCTTCCATCTCTTCCTCCCATTATCCTTCCTTCCTTTGTTCGTTACTTCGCTTACTTGTGAATTTGTTTATCTACGCGTGTTCTACGGTTTACGTGCTTGGTTGATTGATGGGTCGGTTGGTGGACCAGTGAATCCCTCAGTAGGTCTATTGGTCAAGAAGCAGAAGGGTTGGTGGACCAGTGAATCCCTCAGTAGGTCTATTGGTCAAGAAGCAGAAGGGTTGGTGGACCAGTGAATCCCTCAGTAGGTCTATTGGTCAAGAAGCAGAAGGGTTGGTGGACCAGTGAATCCCTCAGTAGGTCTATTGGTCAAGAAGCAGAAGGGTTGGTGGACCAGTGAATCCCTCAGTAGGTCTATTGGTCAAGAAGCAGAAGGGTTGGTGGACCAGTGAATCCCTCAGTAGGTCTATTGGTCAAGAAGCAGAAGGGTTGGTGGACCAGTGAATCCCTCAGTAGGTCTATTGGTCAAGAAGCAGAAGGGTTGGTGGACCAGTGAATCCCTCAGTAGGTCTATTGGTCAAGAAGCAGAAGGGTTGGTGGACCAGTGAATCCCTCAGTAGGTCTATTGGTCAAGAAGCAGAAGGGTTGGTGGACCAGTGAATCCCTCAGTAGGTCTATTGGTCAAGAAGCAGAAGGGTTGGTGGACCAGTGAATCCCTCAGTAGGTCTATTGGTCAAGAAGCAGAAGGGATGGTGGACCAGTGAATCCCTCAGTAGGTCTATTGGTCAAGAAGCAGAAGGGGTGGTGGACTTTGTGGTTGCTTGTTGGATTGCTTCCTTGGTCTGCAGATTGCGTTGTTGATGACTGTTGAGTCTCTGGGCATTTAATTAAGCCCATTATTGCAGTGCGGTCGAGCTGCTTCCCGTGTACGAGCACATCAACTCTCTAGAAAAATTACCCCACCTCATTCTGTCTGTGTGACTGGTGACTGAGACAGTCCGCCCTCTGTATGGGTGAGACGATGGCACACGCTGGTTCATCGTCAATGCCAAAACAAAAGACGCCTCTGCAAAGCCATTTCCCTGATGAGCTGCCACTCGGTCGCCTGTCTCCTTGCGTGACACGAATCTCCTAGTCTCGCTGCCCCAAGCCTCGAGGGTGAGTGAGGAGGGAAGCGAGGCACATTCTTGAGCGATTTGTCAGAGCTTCCCAAGGTGATACAAGCTTTATTGATCCGTTCTGTCAGATGTCTACCGGAAATTATTTAAAATGCGTTGACAATATTTCTTACGTCATGATCTCTCTCTCTCTCTCTCTCTCTCTCTCTCTCTCTCTCTCTCTCTCTCTCTCTCTCTCTCTCTCTCTCCATCCCCTCTGCCTTTACTGCGAAGGTGATACGCAATAACTGGGGGTGATCTGGTGAGAGACAAGTACGCCAAGGCTGAGAGCTGAAGGCTGGCGTGTGTGACTGAAAAGAGATTTGTAGGTATCGATTTCCAATGACCCTTAATGCTGAATCGTCGTCTTCAAACGCGAAGGTGCGGCCTTTTTAGACCAGGCGTTTGGGACGGCAGAGGTAAGAGGGGAGGGGAGGGGAGAGGGGGTGGGCAGTGGCGGAGAAGCAGATAGGAGGTGAAGGCGTGGGGGGGGGGGTCATTGAAAATGTAGGGTGGGTGGGTGGGTGGGTGGGGGGTGTTTCCTTCGATAAGAACGGAGGATGGGGAAGTGGGGGTGGGGATAATGAGGGTAGAGTTCATGGGGTTGTGACGGAGTGAGGTGACGAGGAGGGAAAAACCAAACCACAAAGTTGCAAACGGCAATTTCGGTCATCGGGGCTGCAGGGCTCGTGAAATATCAGGGCGGTGGTCGAAGTTCCAACGGAGTTTGCAGGCTGCCAAAGAAGCTTAGTTCAAAAGGAAGGGATGTGGTAATTGGCGAGCCCCATCGTCTGTCTCGGCTCACGGGGAAACAAACAACGACGGACCGATTCATTTTGGTCCCCCTCAAGAAGCAACGATCCCAAAGGTGAAAGCAACACAGCAACAGTGTTTCTTGCAGCCCAGTGTCACGCACACCAACAAAAAGCCACTTGTTCCACATTGTCCCTTTCTTCCGCTACTTTTACAGCTCATCACCATTTTCTTGTGCATTTCGGCGAGAAAACTGATGAAGACATTTCCAGTTTAATATCCCCGCGTTTGACTCGAAGATTTCCCATAGGTGTCTGTAATGTACCCTGCGTTCTGTTGCACTCTGCTTCATCTCTGCTACGACGTAGCTGGATGAGAAATTTTGATTGGTTTTTTTAAAAATAACTTTAAAAGCACGTTATCATTATTTGAAGTCTACGTCCACGTCCACGTCTGATGAATCTACGAATTCCCAAGATCAAGCTTATAAACCAACCCCAAAACTACTTTGAAGGAAGAAAATCACACAAAAGTCATGCCGAGAAGTTATGGAAATATCCCAAAGTTCAAAGCTCTCGGGTTTCGTATCAAATTCGACATTTGCAATGATACATTCAACGTTTTCAGATGGAAAAAAGTTTCATTGCGCTTTATACCCTAATCAAATGTTGCCCGATGTTTGTAAGAAAATATGAGTTCTGAAGTAGCTTTGAACTGATCCTGTGACGCGAGTTGATAATGGCGAAAAGGCAAGACGTCGTACTGTCTATATACCAGGTACCAGTTCTTGACGATGTTGTGCAAAGACCGAGGGACTATTTGCTTATTTTCTTCCAAGCTTTCCTCTCGAAACTGTTCCAGGGAAATCATCCTGGGTTTGTTTGTAAGACTCCCGCTGTGCAGCAGAAAGAATGATGTTCAAAGCACGAATGGTTGCCATGGCTAATTTTAAATACCTTTATGGCTGCCTTTGTGAAAAGTTCCAGTGGCAAAACATCATTGAGGCAGAACGAACAGCAAAGCGAAAAAAAGAGAAAAGAAGAGAGAGAGAGAGAGAGAGAGAGAGAGAGAGAGAGAGAGAGAGAAGAGAGAGAGAGAGAGAAAGAGAGAGAGAGAAAGAGAGAGAGAAAGAAAATCCACCAAGTTTACTCTCTTAACCTTTCGCTGGCTTCCTGCACTTATATACTTATTATCACGTGACTGCTTGCGCAGTTGCATTTTCCAGATGACCGGCTTTGGGACGTATTCAGGCTCTTTGTTTGCGGAGCCATCCCTTGATGTAAACAACGCTCTTCGCCCTGGCTGTCCTCAAGGGCAAGGCATGCAGCTTGTGTGGGGCTGAGGGGCAAGGCATGCAGGTTGTGTGGAGCTCAGTGGCAAGGCATGCAGGTTGTGTGGAGCTCAGTGGCAAGGCATGCAGGTTGTGTGGGGCTCAGTGGCAAGGCATGCAGGTTGTGTGGAGCTCAGTGGCAAGGCAGGTTGTGTGGGGCTCAGTGGCAAGGCATGCAGGTTGTGTGGGGCTGAGGGGCAAGGCATGCAGCTTGTGTGGGGCTGAGGGGCAAGGCATGCAGCTTGTGTGGGGCTGAGGGGCAAGGCATGCAGGTTGTGTGGGGCTGAGGGGCAAGGCATGCAGCTGGTGTGGGGCTGAGGGGCAAGGCATGCAGCTGGTGTCGGGCTGAGGGGCAAGGCATGCAGCTGGTGTGGGGCTGAGGGGCAAGGCATGCAGGTTGTGTGGGGCTCAGTGGCAAGGCATGCAGGTTGTGTGGGGCTCAGTGGCAAGGCATGCAGGTTGTGTGGAGCTCAGTGGCAAGGCAGGTTGTGTGGGGCTCAGTGGCAAGGCATGCAGCTTGTGTGGGGCTGAGGGGCAAGGCATGCAGCTGGTGTGGGGCTGAGGGGCAAGGCATGCAGCTGGTGTGGGGCTGAGGGGCATGGCATGCAGGTTGTGTGGAGCTCAGGGGCAAGGCATGCAGGTTGTGTGGGGCTCAGTGGCAAGGCATGCAGGCTGTGTGGGGCTCAGTGGCAAGGCATGCAGCTTGTGTGGAGCTCAGTGGCAAGGCAGGTTGTGTGGAGCTCAGTGGCAAGGCAGGCAGGTTGTGTGGGACTCAGTGGCAAAGCATGCAGGTTGTGTGGAGCTCAGTGGCAAGGCAGGTTGTGTGGAGCTCAGAGGCAAGGCATGCAGCTTGTGTGGAGCTCAGTGGCAAGGCATGCAGGTTGTGTGGGGCTCAGTAACAAGGCATGCAGATGGTGTGGGCTCTGTGGCAAGGCATGCAGGTTGTGTGGGGCTCAGTGGCAAGGCATGCAGGCTGTGTGGGGCTCAGTGGCAAGACATGCAGATTGTGTGGAGCTCAGTGGCAAGGCAGGTTGTGTGGGGCTCAGTGGCAAGGCATGCAGCTTGTGTGGAGCTCAGTGGCAAGGCATGCAGGTTGTGTGGAGCTCAGGGGCAAGGCATGCAGGTTATGTGGGGCTCAGTGGCAAGGCAGGTTGTGTGGGGCTCAGTGGCAAGGCAGGTTGTGTGGAGCTCAGTGGCAAAGCATGCATGTTGTGTGGGGCTCAGTGGCAAGGCATGCAGGTTGTGTGGAGCTCAGTGGCAAGGCATGCAGGTTGTGTGGGGCTCAGTGGCAAGGCATGCAGGTTGTGAGGAGCTCAGGGGCAAGGCATGCAAGTTGTGTGGGACTCAGTCGCAAGGCAGGTTGTGTGGGGCTCAGTGGCAAGGCATGCAGGTTGTGTGGAGCTCAGTGGCAAGGCATGCAGGTTGTGTGAGGCTCAGTGGCAATGCATGCAGGTTGTGTGAGGCTCAGTGGCAAGGCATGCAGGTTGTGTGGGGCTCAGTGGCAAGGCAGGTTGTGTGGGGCTCAGTGGCAAGGCATGTTGTGTGGAGCTCAGTGGCAAGGCATGCAGGTTGTGTGGACCTCAGTGGCAAGGCATGCAGGTTGTGTGGAGCTCAGTGGCAAGGCAGGTTGTGTGGGGCTCAGTGGCAAGGCATGCAGGTTGTGTGGGGCTCAGGGGCAAGGCATGCAGCTTGTGTGGAGCTCAGTGGCAAGGCATGCAGGTTGTGTGGGGCTCAGTGGCAAGGCATGCAGGTTGTGTGGGGCTCAGTGGCAAGGCAGGTTGTGTGGGGCTCAGTGGTAAGGCATGCAGGTTGTGTGGAGCTCTGTGGCAAGGCAGGTTGTGTGGGGCTCAGTGGCAAGGCAGGTTGTGTGGAGCTCAGGGGCAAGGCAGGTTGTGTGGGGCTCAGTGGCAAGGCAGGTTGTGTGGGGCTCAGTGGCAAGGCATGCAGGTTGTGTGGGGCTCAGTGGCAAGGCATGCAGGTTGTGTGGGGCTCAGTGGCAAGGCAGGTTGTGTGGGGCTCAGTGGCAAGGCACGTTGTGTGGAGCTCAGGGGCAAGGCATGCAGGTTGTGTGGGGCTCAGTGGCAAGGCATGCAGGTTGTGTGGGGCTCAGTGGCAAGGCAGCTTGTGTGGAGTTCTGTAGCAAGGCATGCAGGTTGTGTGGGACTCAGTGGCAAGGCATGCAGGTTGTGTGGGGCTCAGTGGCAAGGCATGCAGGTTGTGTGGAGCTCAGGGGCAAGGCATGCAGGTTGTGTGGGGCTCTGTGGCAAGGAATGCAGGTTATGTGGGGCTCAGGGGCAAGGCAGGTTGTGTGGGGCTCAGTGGCAAGGCAGGTTGTGTGGAGCTCAGTGGCAAGGCAGGTTGTGTGGGGCTCAGTGGCAAGGCATGCAGGTTGTGTGGAGCTTAGGGGCAAGGATGCAGCTTGTGTGGGGCTCAGTGGCAAGGCATGCAGGTTGTGTGGGGCTCAGGGGCAAGGCAGGTTGTGTGGGGCTCAGTGGCAAGGCAGGTTGTGTGGAGCTCAAGGGCAAACGTGTTAGGTTTGATGTCGTCTTTGCGTGCACCTTCGTTCGTTTGGGTTTTTATTTCCCTCTTCTTCTGACTATCTTGAATTATCTCACTCAGGCTGGTAAGGAGTCGCTCTGTTAATCTTCAGGCAGTTGTGAAATTCAGTAGGTAGCTAGATAACAATGTCATACAGTGCTCGTTATCCGTAGATTATCGATTCACTTGAAACGAGGTTCACTTTCTTACATTATTTTCGTCATGTGCACCAACCAAAGTGATCTACTGAATTTTCTTGACTGACACACAGAATCAGTGGAGGAGGGAGGGACACGGATGAAATGGAAGGAGATGACGAAAACAGCGTCGACAATGTGAAAAGTGAACAAGAGAAAGGAAGAGAGGGACGCGAGAGCACCAAAGGGAGGGGACGAGGAAACGTTCGAGTCGTGTCTACCGTGCACCAGGCTAACATCACTCCCCAAAGTGACACCCCGTCACTGAACCCAGCTTCTTCTCCTGCAATACTGGAGCAAACAATACAACGATTCTTATCCTCCACCAGGTCCAGCATCTAGTAAAACTTTACATTTACTCCAGATACACAACAGAACTCAGCATGGCAACTCCAAAAGATGAGATACTCTTTCATACCCTGGGAGCCAAACACGCGCCAAACAATTTCATGCTTTGTGAAGGGTAAAATGGAGTAGGCAGCTTTTCAGACTATCATGCACATGCATTTACTTATAGCACGACACATGTGAAAAGCGATGCGTGGAAAAGTGGAGGCGTGCAGGTTACGAGAGATGCGAGTGCCTGTCCCACAGTGGTGGGTGATGAAGATTCCCACATTAGGGTTGTTTCTGTCACACCATCGAACGCAAACGTCCAATGCTGTTCCGATAGGTGTGAAAGAAAATCTTATTTCATCCAACGCAAGGAAAGAAATAAAGATTATGCCGCTGCTCCACAAAATCTCTACTTCTTTGAAATTAACAGGAAAGACTGACATCTGGCAATTCAGAAACGTGAAAAATCGGTAGCAACGACTTGACAGATGAAGACTTTCGTCGTGTACAAGGAACAGCAATTCGCTTTGCTGTACAGAGCCAACAAGATGCTTAGAAAAGTCACAGCAACTTTTTGGGGAATCCCGCAGTTAGTCCTGGCCGGGGGGAATCCCGCAGTTAGTCCTGGCCGGGGGGAATCCCGCAGTTAGTCCTGGCCGGGGGGAATCCCGCAGTTAGTCCTGGCCGGACAATGAGGCACTGATTGAATGGCTGTGCAAAACGAACATCGGGTTTCTATGGCGCTGAGCTGACAGTTGCCGATTTTTCGGTGAAGATGGATGGCCACGGCTGTTTCCAGCAAGGAACAGTCAAATTCGAATTACGATGACTCTCGCCTCTGCAGGTCCGAGCACGGAATTCCACACACTGACCGGGCAGTTTCTGCCGAGGTTCATCGCCGGGGAATGCGTGGTGCCTACGAAGTTTGTGCAAGCCTCTCTTGGGGCAGACAAGTTCCCGCTCGATATTAATTTATTTTCGCCGAAACGAACTTTTCGCATTTTCTTCACAACGCCATCTGCCTTGGAGGAACTTTTCATGAAACCCTCTCCATCACTGAGAGCTATGGAGCGATGCTGCTCGTGTCGGGCAGATGACGTCACTGACGAATGACGTCGACTCTTGAGTGATAAGCTCGTCCAATGAGACGTCTGGCTTCGAACATCACATGGCACCACGGCACATGACACCACAGCACATGACACCACAGTACATGACACCACAGCACATGACACCACAGCACATGACACCACGGCACATGACACCACGGCACATGACACCACGGCACATGACACCACAGCACATGACACCACGGCACATGACACCACAGCACATGACACCACGGCACATGACACCACAGCACATGACACCACGGCACATGACACCACAGCACATGACACCACGGCACATGACACCACGGCACATGCCACCACAGCACATGACACCACAGCACATGACACCACGGCACATGACACCACGGCACATGACACCACCGCACATGACACCACGGCACATGACACCACGGCACATGACACCACAGCACATGACACCACGGCACATGACACCACAGCACATGACACCACGGCACATGACACCACGGCACATGCCACCACAGCACATGACACCACGGCACATGACACCACGGCACATGACACCACAGCACATGACACCACGGCACATGACACCACGGCACATGACACCACAGCACATGACACCACGGCACATGACACCACGGCACATGACACCACACCACATGACACCACGGCACATGACACCACGGCACATGACACCACGGCACATGACACCACGGCACATGACACCACAGCACATGACACCACGGCACATGACACCACACCACATGACACCACGGCACATGACACCACGGCACATGACACCACAGCACATGACACCACAGCACATGACACCACAGCACATGACACCACAGCACATGACACCACGGCACATGACACCACGGCACATGACACCACACCACATGACACCACGGCACATGACACCACGGCATGTGACACCACATCACGTGACACCACGGCACATGACACCACCGCACATGACACCACGGCACATGACACCACACCACGGCACATGACACCACCGCACATGACACCACAGCACATGACACCACAGTACATGACACCACATCACATGACACCACCGCACATGACACCACGGCACATGACACCACGGCACATGACACCACGGCACATGACACCACGGCACATGACACCACACCACGGCACATGACACCACCGCACATGACACCACAGCACATGACACCACAGTACATGACACCACATCACATGACACCACCGCACATGACACCACGGCACATGACACCACGGCACATGACACCACGGCACATGACACCACGGCACATGACATCACGTGACACCACCGCACATGACACCACGGCACATGACACCACAGCACATGACACCACGGCACATGACACCACGGCACATGACACCACGGCACATGACACCACGGCACATGACACCACGGCACATGACACCACATCACGTGACACCACCGCACATGACACCACGGCACATGACACCACGGCACATGACACCACAGCATATGACACCACAGCACATGACACCACGGCACATGACACCACGGCACATGACACCACGGCACATGACACCACGGCACATGACACCACGGCACATGACACCACCGCACATGACACCACCGCACATGACACCACGGCACATGACACCACCGCACATGACACCACGGCACATGACACCACGGCACATGACACCACGGCACATGACACCACGGCACATGACACCACGGCACATGACACCACGGCACATGACACCACCGCACATGACACCACCGCACATGACACCACGGCACATGACACCACCGCACATGACACCACGGCACATGACACCACAGCACATGACACCACGTCACATGACACCACAGCACATGCCACCACAGCACATGACACCACGGCACATGACACCACGGCACATGACACCACAGCACATGACACCACGGCATATGACACCACAGCACATGACACCACGGCACATGACACCACGGCACATGA
>JAWQFJ010025370.1:20000-30000 GCA_034096865.1 Theodoxus fluviatilis
CTGCGCATCAGTTTGGTCTGCTGTCCCGCATGAGAAAACATTGACGTCACCGTCGCTGCGCGAAGAACTTTAGTGATAATGGTATGTGTGTCACACACAGACGCACACACACGCGCGCGCGCGCGCGCACACACACACACACACACACACACACACACAGACAGACACACACACAGAGAGAGAGAGAGAGAGAGAGAGAGAGAGAGAGGGAGAGAGAGATTGAGTTGAAAGGACATCAAGAAGCCGTCGAAAGAACTGCAGACAAGTCTTCGTCGTAAAATGTACATATATATTCCATTAGGGACCCTCCTCAGTGACACCACAACTTACAGGCAGTCTACAGGAAAACTGTTCGTTGCAAGATCAGCTGCACCTTCCATATGCGCCAAACACAAATACATTCGTTACAAAAGCATAGATGAGCAAGTGCAGTGCTGGTAGCACACACGACATTGCGTAAGAGTCACTCTAAGTTTACTAAATGGGGATGCTGAGGATCTCATATATGTATGTGCATTTTGAAAGACAACACCCACACTTTACACTGCTCGTTCTACCAAGACATCTTCACCAGCAGTTTGCCGAGGTCTACGTGCGCACGGGGCCTGGTCCAGCAGCACTGCACAGCCTTCCCCAGGCAGCGGCTCTGCGTCACCAGGTTGTGTCTCGCTGTTGGTGTGATGCGGGGACGATGACCCACCAGAACCTCCAGATGACATTCCAAATCCAGACAACGCCGCTTGGGACGTTCGTGGTCGAGTTGCCAGCGCAGGTTCCCAGGGTCTGTGTCCACGGGTTCCAGCTGATGAGGCTGGCATACAGGGCAGCGCGCGAACTGCTGGCAGCCTTGGCCACATTTTGCAGCTTTTGCACTGTTGATGCAAATGTCCTGTCTTGAAATAACTCTACTTCTTTTGTAGTGTAAAACAAGATAAAGGCTCTCGAGACATTTATCTGAAACTACGGCATTTGTTCTCGTCTCGCTCATCGCAAGGAAATTACTTACACACACCTCGGTTTCAATTACTGTGTATGTAATATCAGGTAAAAGTCTCTTGTTTCCTTTGTTGACAATGGTAAATGTAAAAGACGAAGAGTACATATACACACAGTTGGTGGAAAATGCAATGAGATATCAATGATATCAACCACTCATTATGTTTTATCTGGTTAGCCCGTGCCTGATAGGACATCACTGCTGTAGATGTATACATTGCCATTCAGGACAGCATGATGACAGGACACGACCTTCAGTGCCAGGTAGGACATCACTGCTGCAGATGTATACATTGCCATTCAGGATGCCTTGATGACAAGACACGACCTTCAGTGCCAGGTAGGACATCACTGCTGCAGATGTATACATTGCCATTCAGGATGCCTTGATGACAAGACACGCCCTACAGTGCCAGGTAGGACATCACTGCTGCAGATGTATACATTGCCATTCAGGATGCCTTGATGACAAGACACGCCCTACAGTGCCAGGTAGGACATCACTGCTGCAGATTATACATTGTCATTCAGGACACCATGATGACAAGACACGCCCTACAGTGCCAGGTGAGACATCACTGCTGCAGATGTATACATTGTCATTCAGGACACCATGATGACAAGACACGCCCTACAGTGCCAGGTAGAACATCACTGCTGTAGATGTCTACATTGTCATTCAGGACAGCATGATGACAAGACACGCCCTACAGTGCCAGGTAGGACATCACTGCTGTAGATGTCTACATTGTCATTCAGGACAGCATGATGACAAGGCACGCCCTACAGTGTCAGGTGGGACATCACTGCTGCAGATGTATACATTGCCATTCAGGACAGCATGATGACAGGACACCCCTGCAGTGCCAGGTAGGACATCACTGCTGCAGATATATACATTGCCATTCAGGATACCTTGATGACAAAACACGCCAAACAGCAGACGAGAATGCTTCTGTACAGCAAGCTTTACTTCTAAACACGTCCCTCTCAGTCATTCTCGGGAATCCCTCTTTGCCGCGCTCCGCTCAAGGAACATCAAGTACGAAAAGCAAATCCATTTTCCTACTGTACCCTACAATGTTTAACAAGACCTGCAGGATTTCGGTCTGCATAGGGAATGTTCTATTTTGATTACTGTCTAGCACTGACTATTTCTGTGACCGCACACCAGAGCGATCAAGTGGATATTTCAGTCCAGAAAACCTCCGCAATCAATCCGCCTTTTCTATTTCGCTGGACGATCATGCGTCAGGTGAACCACCGTTTTCAAGATCTCCATGACAATAGCAATTTGTCTTTCAGTTCTTTTCTGTGTGATTATTGTCATCTTTCCCACTGACATGTCAGCAATTGGAGATTTTGTGCGGTGTGTCGTTCAAATGCCGCCGTTGACCTTTTCAGAAACAAGGATGACATAGCTTTCTTAAGAAACGGTTATTTACGATCGCTTGATGAGGCACTGGGCTGACGTTTCCTCGGAATAACGAGCCATTGACAAGTCTTTCTTGTTTGCACGTTGTGCATCCGAGTCATTTGTCGTCCGCGGGAGCACAACCCACGGACAATTTAGAACATGTCCAATGACCTCAGTTTTTGCTCGAGAGTCGTGCCTGGGCTCGGAGCCGGAAGAGTTCATGTCTACAAAGACAGCCGAGCCGAGTTACAAACCGGTTTTCCACTTGCAAACAGCTCGCTAGCGTAGGCTTGTGTCAACATGTGGCAAGATTTGCAGATGTACAGGCAGTCAAATATCGACACATTTTGACATCGGCCTATGCTAGCAAGCGGCTTGCAAGCGTCTCGCCCTAATAAACTCGGCACTGGACAGATTGCAAACGCTTGACGAAGAATGAGTCACTCAAGCATGACGTCTGCCTCGAAAACTCGACCACGTGACTATCTCACAGAAAGCTGTTTAGGGTCTTACTGTATTGATGGCATCCATGGGAGACCTGCATATGTTTGGATGAACCTTGAACGGAACGTGGGCGGCGAGTTTGACAAAGAGTATTAAAAAATATTAAGGGACCTTTGACCTGGACAGTTCAGGATGCATGGACCGCAGTCCACAAGATGCCTTGCCACTCTGCTATATAAAGTCACACAAACGACAGGAAACAATGGGATCTTCCTTCATTCTCTCTCTCTTTCTCTCTCTCTCTCTCTCTCTTTCTCTCTCTCTCTCTCTCTCTCTCTTTCTCTCTCTCTCTCTCTCTCTCTCTCTCTTTCTCTCTCTCTCTCTCTCTCTCTCTCTCTCTCTCTCTCCGAGAACATGAAATTTCCACATATCTGCCTGGTTTCATACGCAGGAGTTTAGAAATATCACCGTGGGTTGGTGCGATGGTCTTCAAAAGCAGTTCAAAGAGGAACCAATATTTTTCACTCAATGTTGTTTAGCTGCATGAGTAAAAGATAAAGTACGTGTTCCAGACTTGATGACTGCCTGCATAGAGGCATTCTGACCGCACCAAATCAGCTTCTCCCCCTACATAGTGACAACGTCTTTTGATGGTTCCGCGTTGGTTGCATATTCTGTATAGACATGTACATTACCAGTCTTCAGGGCTTTTGGGACACTCATATAGAGAAATGAGAATATGAACCATAGAGGATAATATACCCATGTAGACGCGAGTTTGCAATGAGGATATGAATTTTTTGGTTAAAGGTACAGCAGAAAACAAGAGAGCAGTAATACAATCCTCAAAATCCAGCCGTAAATACTCAGGTCGCATAGATATAGTACACTCCACTCATCCCCGAACACCCAACGCAAAAATCGATACACATCACCGACGTATCAAAAGTATACTTCTGACTCATGAGCAATCAGTATCGCGGCAGACAACCATCATCATGACGTAGGTGTACGAATAACAGTAACCATGGCAGCAGCATTCAAAATAGATCTCTCAGGACTAAATCCGTTCCTTATTAATGAAAAAAGAAAGAACAGCGCGGAGGATCTATCAGCAGAGAGCAGAGCAGGTACATGACGAGCGAGCAATTCAGCATTTCTCAAAATCATAGATCTCGCAGCAGAACTAAATCCGTTTCACCCTATTAATGAAAAAACACTCTGTCGTTCCAACAGTAAAAATGCAGCCTCCTGTGTTCAGCGTAAACGATAAAAGAAATTCCGTGATCTGGGCCTGTTATCATGTGACAGTGTGGTCTTGTTAGCGTAGCAGCCAAGCTATACGTACAAATAGAGTCGTAGACCATCATTACAGTGTAGACGATACACTATCCGCATGTGGGCGTGGCTGGCTCTAAGGTTGTCAATTATTTGGTCGGAATTTTGTGAATTTGAGACATCGTCTATCTCACGTCTCATGTATCTTCAGTGACTAGACCCAAAAGCATAATCCTTTACAGGTACAGTACAGGGACAAGCCAGAAAAAAAGGAAAAGCTATGTGAAGGAATTTAGAACAGAGAAAAAGTTACAACAGGGGGCACAGGCAGGAAAGAAAACACACGGTGAGTGACAGGAGACGCGGACGGCAAGAGAGGACAACATGCAACAGTGGACTTCCCAGGACTTGGCGATTGATAAGTTTTTGAAGAATTTGAAAAAAATGGTGATTATTGAAAAAACAGAGTCAGAGAGCTCTTAGGTTTTAATAGAGGGATAAGGACGACCGAGGGAAAGGAAAGATGGACATCTGGAGGGAGCTAGGGAGTGGAAGTCTGGGGAAGGAGCTGGTAGCCAGTATGCCAGGCTGAGCAATCTGAGGGAACTGACAACAGGTCGTTATTTAGTCGAACCCGTCCAAGATCCTTGGGACAGACAGACAGGACAGACGACAGACAGACAGACAGACAGACAGACAGACACACAGACAGGCAGACAGACAGACAGGACAGATAGACAGACAGACGACAAGAGACAGACAGGCAGAGAAGACACACAGACAGACAGACAGATAGACAACAGACCAGCGAGAAACACGACAGACGACAGACAGACAGACAGACAGACAGACAGACAGACAGGCAGGCAGGCAGGCAGGCAGACAGACAGACAGACAGACAGACACAGACAGACAGACAGACAGACAGAAAGACACACAGACAGACACACAGACACAGACAGACAGACAGACACTGACATACAGACATACAGACAGACAGACAGACACACAGACAGACACACAGACATACAGACACACAGACGAACGGACGGACGGACGGACGGACGAACAGACAGACAGACAGACGGACGGACGAACAGACAGACAGACGGACGAACGGACGGACGGACGAACAGACAGACAGACGGACGGACGGACGAACAGACAGACAGACAGACGGACGGACGGACGGACGAACAGACAGACAGACAGACGGACGGACGGACGGACGAACAGACAGACGGACGGACGGACGGGCGGATAGACATATACAATTTTCTGCCTTTCTTCACTGGACTGCTTTACTGAGCATTGCGTGGACATACATATGTCAGGATAAATTTTCAACGACTTGCAGAGAGAGAGAGAGAGAGGGGTTGGTGGGTGGGTGGGTGTTAAAGCTGCAGATTGTGGGTGAGGCAAGAGGAAGATGAGGGGATGGGAGGTCTGAGATAAAAGGTGAGAAACCTGCGACAAAAAACGGTGACAAGAAAAAAAAGACGACTGACCGCTCGCGACACTGGTAGGTGGACAAAGCAAAGCAGGTAAATATGGACTGAAGGCATTAATGTCGGAAAAAAATCAAGGGAAAAGAACAGTCAGGACATCGAAGATCCGGCACCTCAGCGTCGCCTTCATCCAGTCCATCACCGCTATCCAGATAGCTTCCTCTATCCAGTCTGCTTTTCCTATCAAACCTCTTTCCCATGCAATCTAAGTTCAGGCGCCAGGTGCTACCTCCGTCCTCTCAACTGAGCTAGTCTATCTGCACTCAGAGGGAGTCTGGTCTAGCTCGCTTGTGCCCTATCAGCTTCTCAAAGCCAGCTTGTGTAAACCCCATTCTTGGGGTATCATGGACTCGGGCCTGAGCCGATAATCAGAGAGTTATCGGGGGCGTCGGGGCGTTGTGCTGGCAAGCGGTTTCGTGGGCAATCTATCACACTCGAGTGACTGTGACGTCACACTTGCCAAACACATCACTTCCACTGGAAACCCTGGTCTCTCCACACACCTTGTAGGTGACGTCACACTTGCCAGACACGTCATTTCCACTGGAAACCCTGACCTCTCCACACACCTTGTAGGTGACGTCACACTTGCCAGACACGTCATTTCCACTGGAAACCCTGGCCTCTCCACACACCTTGTAGGTGACGTCACACTTGCCAGACACGTCATTTCCACTGGAAACTCTGGCCTCTCCACACACCTTGTAGGTGACGTCACACTTGCCAGACACGTCATTTCCACTGGAAACCCTGGCCTCTCCACACACCTTGTAGGTGACGTCACACTTGCCAGACACGTCATTTCCACTGGAAACCCTGGCCTCTCCACACACCTTGTAGGTGACGTCACACTTGCCAGACACGCCATTTCCACTGGAAACCCTGGCCTCTCCACACACCTTGTAGGTGACGTCACACTTGCCAGACACGTCATTTCCACTGGAAACCCTGGCCTCTCCACACACCTTGTAGGTGTTCCAGCTGCTGCTCTCCCAGCTTGTGGAAGCTACGCGTCAAATGATCTGGGCTACGACGAAGACTGCCTTCGACAGTTTGAGATGTCATGAGATGCGGTCTTGAAAAGGCTGGAGAAAATCATTCGGAAAGACCTTTGGAGCAAGAGCTGCGAGACATAGAGTCTGGTTGGAAAAACGACTGCAAGACATCTGAAGGAGACTGTCCCACAAAAACGTGGATTGGTCACCGTTCTCTCAAACGACGGACAGTTACGAGATGCAGTTGACGATATGGACGGCAGAATGGCAAAGAGACGACATCATGGAAGGGATTTGTTGGTCTTGACGGACTTTGAGGACGGCCGTCACACATATTTGAAGCCTGGACCCTAGACAAAGATCGACGAAAAGAGGAGAGCCACGGATTTGTCCTTGACGGGGCTTGAAGCAGGTGGATGGGTATGAGAGCTGTGACGTCCGAGACACCCTCAAGAGAATTAACACCGGATTTCTCTCAGGACCACGGAGCTCGTGTGAACCTTTTTGACTGGAAAAACACTCTCTCTCAGAACCATATAAGTCTGGAAGACATTGACGTCACATGATTTTCCAACACTTAGAGAAATCTGTAACAGAAGACTGCAATCTGTCAAATAATTACCCAGAGTCCCTTGGTTAGCGAAACTGACACGGACTGTCCTCGACGCGGCAGGCACTGCTTGAGGCCGAGAGGAAGAATTGTTGTTGTCTGTCGAGGACGCCCTCAGAAAGAATTGGGTCTTTGGGGCCACCTGTCGAGGCAGACGCTACGAAGGAACGGCATTCATGCACCGATATAGAGTGACATCACCAACAGCGGTGTCAGTACGACTGCGTCCAGGCGAGATGGTTGATCATATAAGCAATTTCTAAGTTGCATTCTGTCAATAAGAAACAAACACACGACAAACACCAAAATCAAAGTCTTTCGGGCACACGCCCTTCTTCAGTGAACGTTACAGACAAACATCAAAAGTTGCATTATGTGTGAAATGCCAACATATCCCCCCACCCCACCCCACCCCACCCCTCTGTGTGTGTGTGTGCGTATGTGTGTGTGTGTGTGTGTGTGCGCGCGCGTATGTGTGCGCGCGCGCGCGTGTGTGTATGTGTGTGTGTGTGTGAACAGACATTTTCATTTAGAACTGTTGAAATGACCTTAAACGTTTACAGATAAACTTCAAGTCTGACTTTAAACAGTGACTTGCCGCTTAAATCTGTTTCTCACGCCTTTTCAAGTCTCCTATAAAAACCGTTGGCGCTGAAGCACCAGGTTTTGGCATTAAATAAATAAATAAAAGAGATCTGGTTCCCACCCGCAACCTCTCACGTGTACAAGAACGGGTGGGGTGGCTCTCTCTCTCTCGAATACCATACACATATTAAAAAAAAGCTTCTGTGCGGATTCGAACCCATACGCGCATCCCCTACAACCAAGCATGTCCCAGCGACAAAAACATATTCGACGCGCTACCGAGTGAGCTAATCTATCAAGCTGTGAGGACCTTCAGTAAACCTGGAGGGATAAAAAAAATACTTCTTTCTCCTTCACCAAAGTCCAATCTCCTCGAAATTACGTCACGTTATTCCACGTCAAACGATCACGTCACACATGCCAAAACTTCCCTTGAGTAGGGACAGAGTTCCGTCCCTTGCCTTCTTTGCAACACCAAAACGTAAAAAAGTCGTTTTTTTTTCAAACCTCGATTCTGAAAAGTTGATACATTCAATCGGACCTAACTTCCAGGAAGTGTGCAAAAAGTCAAGGAAATCCGTCCAGTAGTTTTTGAGATATCAGCCGTTAAGTCGGGACTGACAGACACACACACACACACAACCACACACACACACACACACGCACACACACACACACACACACACACACACACACACACACACACACACACACACACACACACACACACACACACACACACACACAGACAGATAAACCTGTGAGGACCTGCAGTAAATCTGGAGGGATAAACCGGTTTTACTCCACTACCACAATCATTCAGTAACAAAGGCTGGCAGTATAACATTCCATGTCTGGCATCCTGCCAACATTCATGCACTCTAATTCTTGTTATCCTCAGAAATACTTTTCCTCACAGGTTTGCTGCCCAGCGTCCGATAAGATCAACGAACCTCTTCGGATGGAAGGCGTTTCACTTTTAGTCTCTATTAGCAGTAGCAATTTCGTAAAAGGGTGGATCATCAGAAGTGTGGGAAGCCATTCGAGAAACTTCGCATTTTTTGCATCGGACAGCCAGACAGTCCAAGTGACACGACCAAGGAGGGGCGGCGGACACGGCAGTCAGCGACGATGCGAGGAGTGCATGGGGAAGGGAAACCCAAGTTATTATCACCGATGAGGGGGACACAAGTGGCTTACAGAGAAGAAAACTGAAGAACACAGTCTCCGAGTAGAGCAGATCAGGCAGTTAATTCTTATCTGGGACCTGCACTGCACAATTGGCTGCAGTCTCTTGCGGTTATCTCCATACGGATCGTCTCCTTCACAGAACAGGTCCCCGTTCCTGTGGCAGCTTGCCCCTCCAAGCGGCAGTAACGGCCTCTGATGAGTTCTCCTCCTCCACACACCATCTCTGTTTCAGATAATTGAATCCGGCGTCCCTGAATTATGCAGGCTCGCTGGAGGTCCAAACCTCCTTTATCTCACGCGCCGTATTTTTCATGTTCTTATCGAGGTAGTAAATAAGACAGATGGCCTATGTAAACTATGCCTCTGTTTATTGCTTGGAGTTTACATAATGGCCAGATAAGGGGAGCGCTACGTTTTGAGATGTATCCCTGACACTGGGGATATGCTGGGGAGATTAAACTGTCAAATCTGTTTACAGGAAATAATGCCCCGTCTTGCTGTGGGCCGCCGCAAGACAGTTTATACACAGGGCAGGGATAGAAACCTCTGCGGAATGCCAGAAGCGTATCAGGATGCTGGAAGAAAGACAGAGCGGCTGCCACTTCCAGTATGAACCCCTCTACTCATGCCGGAGACCAACAAGACAGAATCTCAGACAAGAAGATCCACTCAGACTTCGGTCTCATAAAACCTTCACTGCTTCAACCCATCGGCTCCTAATGAATGCAGTGCCTAGTCCGTAGAAGGAGTGAGGAACGAAAATTCATAATGTTGGTGAAAGCACGTCGGGCATGCGAAACCCAGAGAAATACAGATGGCGAGGACATTTCCATGACCCCACCCCCTAAAGTGATTCTGGCCAATAGTCATTTGCCTCCACCAATAGTGGGTCACGTGCTACTATGTTGCGGTGAAAGGGAGTTCTAGGCGATCTAACGAGCTAACGCTTTTACCGCATCATAAGACTGTTAATTCT
>JAWQFJ010025370.1:32500-68568 GCA_034096865.1 Theodoxus fluviatilis
AGATAGATAGATAGATAGATAGATAGATAGATAGATAGATAGATAGATAGATAGATAGATAGATAGATAGATAGAGATAGATAGATAGACAGAGAGAGAGAGAGAGAGAGAGAGAGAGAGAGAGAGAGAGAGAGAGAGAGAGAGAGATATGGGGGGGGGGAGGAGCGATGTCGAAATCTGCAGCACAACAAAGAGCTAACCAAGAAGTACCAGCACTGCCAGTACAAACGGAATGCTGGACAGTTTGCAATCTGGAGCTGCCCTTCACTCGCACTCCACAGTGAAAGCCAACTCCTTCCAGTTGTTTGTGGCGGCCATGTCTGCTGGCGCCACTCTGCAGAAACGCCGGGGCGCCTGTGACCTGGCAACACTCCTCTGGCACTCTGGTGGCTGCGATAATCTCTCTTGGGAGGACTACTAGGCAAATGCCAGGGACTCCTGCTGTGTGGACCAGACACTCTAGCACCCCCAGTGTGCTTGTCCACTGATGTATATTCATGGTCTAGACGACATTACGTAATGGCCATGACGCGCTGCGTCCAGGTCAAACTGACCTTGCACTGCTAAAGGTTGGTCTTCTGTTGTGTGGGATGTTGGAGAGATTTTCGGCTATATGAAATTGCTATGTGGACTTGAGAGAGAGAGAGAGAGAGAGAGAGAGAGAGAGAGAGAGAGAGAGAGAGAGAGGGGGGGGGTGGCGGTGGGGGTGGAGGGAGGGGTGACCTTTCAGGACAGGCCATGATAGTCTGGCAAGCAGGGTAAAGGGAAGAAACTCGAGCATGTTGACCAGGGGCGGAAGTGTCAAAGCCGCCACGAAACAGGTCGGAGCTACCACGACACTGCATCGCGCAGGCGCAGCAGCAGTGAGGCAATCTTCACTTCCCGTGAGACCATCCCGGCCAACCACACGGGGCACGGCAGGAAGCAGATGGCGGACGACAGCCCGTTCCGTCGGCCGGCCTTCAGCGAGGACGCTAACAATTTCCGTTCATGGCTTCCGTCTCCTCTTGTGTACCGTTTGCACGCTTCAGGCACCAGGGCAGTTACGATGGTCGGTGCTTTTAGCCACGCAAGACTCCATATGGAGTCTCCTTGAAGCAAAGGAACTGGTGTCTTCTTGCAGATAACCGTAGTACCTGTGCCCTTGAACTGGGCGATAAAGTAGTAGTAGTAGTAGTAGTAGTGGTAGTAGTAGTAGTAGTAGTAGTAGTGGTAGTAGTAGAGTAGTAGTAGTGGAAATAGTAGTAGTAGAAATAGTAGTAGTAGAGGCAGCTTCAGTAGTAGTAGTCGTAGCAGTAGTAGCATAAGAAGTAGTAGTAGTAGTAGTAGTAGTAGTAGTAGTAGAAATAGTAGTAATAGAAGCAGCAGCAGTAGTAGTAGTCATAGTAGTAGTAGTATAAGTAGTTGTAGTAGTAGTAGTAGTAGTAGTAGTAGTAGTAGTAGTAGTAGTTGTTGTAGTAGTAGTAGTAGTTGTTGTTGTTGTAGTAGTAGTAGTAGTAGTAGTAGTAGTAGTAGTAGTAGTAGTAGTAGTAGTAGTAGTAGTAGTAGTAGTGGTGGTGGTGGTGATGGTGGTGGTGGTGATGGTGGTGGTGGTAGTAGTAGTTGTAGTTGTAGTAGTAGTAGTAGTAGTAGTAGTAGTAGTAGTAGTAATAGTAGTAGTAGTGGTGGTGGTGATGGTGGTGGTGGTGGTGGTAGTAGTAGTAGTAGTAATAGTTGTATGCATAATACAAAACCTTCACAAGCGTCGTAGTGAATACATTCTGATAATACCGGACAAGGCATGGGTAAAGCAGAAACAGAACAGTGGGTCAGACAGTACGCGAGACCAGCAGAATTTTCCAAATAGCCCAACTAACTTAACACTGCGATGAGAACAAATGGATGAGTGAGTCCCAAATCAAGTCATCCTCATTATTACGGCAAAATCTCCGCCGGGGTTTGGGGAGCTGGAGAGACACGACTAGGGGAGGGCCATCGTGAGGAAACTTCCCTCGCGTGACACTTCCAGCTTTGCTGACCAAGGCCAGGCCTTCAAGACTGGAAATGGCGTCACAAATGAGAATTACTGCAAATTTAAAGGCCATTTTCGTAGCAGGATGCGGCAAAAGCCCCATTTTCTCTCCGAGTCGATTAAGAACTGACGTTAAGCGAAGGCAGACGCATTTTCACGTTTGCCGAGTCAGAAAGGCCGAGTTGTTCGCAGTGTTATGGTGTTTTATCTCTCTTGTGTGCAGCATTCATTCTCACTACATCACCCACCACGATCTAGCCTGGCACTTAATGCAGTCACCAAAAGTTCCAGCCTGAAACGCCCCTCGAATTCAAATATATACAGCAGTGGCAGTTGGAATAAGTCCTGCATTTTCAAATAAACTAACTTTCCATTTTGTTTCTCTTTTGTGACTCTCTGTTCGGGGCAAGACAACATCAAACGCGAACCGTAGTTTTTCCTATCTAAATTTTTCGACTCTTCTTCAGTTTTAATGAGGAAAAAAAGCCACGTAAACCTTTGCAGTGACCGATTAATCAATTTTCATTTGAATGTGCGAAGATCACGACTTCCAAATAGAATGCACAGCGCATGTCTCTGAGAATTATGGCAAAAGCTCTGAACCACTGCTATCTTCCTTTGCATACGGTCTCAGATTCCACACAGGGAAACGTATCGGACAGAGATAGCATTTTCGCGGTTTTTATTCCTCCGACCGACCGACCGACCGACCGACCGACAAACCAACCTCAACTTCTTAACAGCAGAATTTAATTCAGCCAGATGAGATAGGCGGAATAAAAGTTACACGTTTGTTAGAGCGCTTGTTTAACAATTCAAAGACTAAAAAAACCTTAAAGACCAGAAGAAGACAGAAAGCTGCACGTAACAACAATAAATTCGTGCGAGAAAAAGCTAAAAGTGTGCAAGAGGCAAGCAAGAGATTTTCTCACGGCAGGCAAAATACCAACGCTGAAAAGTGTGATTGTCTCCATAAGTTCCCCACAAATGTCATGGTTGATGCCCTCTTGAACTCGCTAGAACCCTGGTACGGTCAAATGAATGGAGTCTAAGAGGCTTTGGCACTGACAGACGCGAAGCCTCGTCGCACTCTGGGAAAAACCCCTGGGCAGGGAGCTGCCGAGAACCAGGGGCGAGAAATGCTTCCTGGCATTGCGACATGCGGTGCTTTAACTGCTATAGTGCGGAAAGGTCAAGCGTACGGCTGGCACGGGTCGTGCAAAATGTCCAGGGAGACGCGACAGCACAGCCCACGTCACGGTAGGCACTCACCGCTCCCACCTCCTTAGAACCCCCCTCCACCTACTCCACCCCACCTCCACCTACTCCACCCCACCTCCGTCCCTTCCCCCGTGTGTCTGCTCCATCCATCAACACTCTGTGTTATATTGCTCAGCTGTCATTTGTAGTCAGGATGGATGGACGTGGTTGACATCATAATCCGGGTGTTTTTGTTGATAGGGAATGCAACGCGCACATGGTGGTCCGATGTACACCCATGGGGTTTGGGCAGCTTCGTCAAGAATGTTGTGCTCTTCATGTTACTACGAGTCTAGTTACTCCCGTTTGTTTGGCTCTGGCACAGAAAAGTACATCTGCAATGGCACGGTCCTATCAATCTGGACTTATGGAACAGGAAAACATCGTTTGAAGGACAGTCATGCATGTATAAGATCAACGCTGTCGTCAGCCCTCGTCCTTTTCAAACACATATTTTTCACTGCAGATGGTGACACTCTGTCAGTGCACACGAGGGGATTGGGCGGCTGACGAGACTGATTACATCTTTGAAGTACAATCTACACACGTTCCAGCAATAGACTTCGTCCGTTGCCGTGCCATCCTCTTGGCGCCCTTTTCCAAAATGGCGGCAGTGGAGGTCTCGCACAACGAGAGTCTACGCAAATAAATCGATTGGTGGAAATAAGGCTTAAAAAACTAACCTTCTTTTTGTTTGCAGTGATGGATCCATGAGTTGAGGTAATGGGAAGAATGACATTGGTTGATTTTTAGGAAAGAATGGGAAAGGGACAGAAGGGTAGATGATTTGATGAAAAGATGAAAGGATGCTGAGAGGGAGGAAATTAGGATCAATAGCATGAGGGTCTTTGTGTCGACGTCAAGGTGAATCGTTACACTTGTCTGGCTGGGGGAGCGTATGAGTTTGCATCTATGCTTTGCAGCAACAAAAATGCAGTGCTTCTGTGTTCTATTTCACATCACGCTTGGAATTAATCAACAGTTTGATCTTAAGGTTTCATCACGACGTCTCCTTGCATGCATCAAGCGAGAGTACCGCGCGCACGTCATTAGTGTTGAGAGGCTTTTGAGGTGCGGCACTCACAACAGCTCGCTGACGCTGGATGTTGGGGGGACACTCACAACAGCTCGCTGACGCTGGGTGTTGGGGGGACACTCACAACAGCTCGCTGACGCTGGATGTTGGGGGTGGGGGGGTGGGGGTGGGGGGGCACTCAATCCTCCCCACGCCAGACTGACTGCCTGTCCAACGTGCCTCAGCAGCTCCCGCCAAGGCGTGCATCTCGTGCAGAGCGGGACACAGCAAAGAGAGGATCGCGAGGACTGCACGATTTACACGTGATAGGACAGAGAAGCTGGTCGACTGCATACCAGTGGAGTTACACTAGTGCTTTTGAGTTCAGTTTGGTACGCCATTGCTCGTTTCTGGATGCAAAATTAATGGCGTAAGTCGTTCTTGCTGTTCTCTCGGTTTAAATCAAATGATAGATCTAGTAAAAAGAGAAATAATGGAATAAACAGCTATCTGGCGAACCATGAGTCATTTTTGAGGATTCCACGCGTAATGCAGATGACATGCCTCTCGGAAAAGAGAAATGAATTTAAAACAACAACAAAATCAAACATAACTTTTGCCTTTCTGGGCAACCGACTCTGTAGCAATATAGTCCAATGTATAAAAAAAACAACTTTGGACCACTTCTAAATAAACCCTCAAGATGTTTAAAGTTGTTTTGGTCGTAGATTCAAGATTTATCAAGACGTCGGAAGTTTGCACCCTATCTCCCCAATCTGACGTACAACGGCGGTGTTTGACGTACGACTCCAGGCATCTGACGTCAGAGTCCAATGTGCCGTCACACCGCCATGTCGTAACGGAAGCGTCGCTGGCGCCAAACAGCAATGGCGACAGCAAACTCCGACCTCCGTGCACTCTCACTCACCTTGATCTAAATGAACGTACCCATGTAAAAGAAACACTACTAAAACTTTACACTGTTTTCAAAACGTACGTGATTAAATGGATTCATTAGAAAAATGCCTGTGGACATTGGAATGGAACTCAAAGAAAAATCCGCGTCTGTGGATAGAGAAAAACGTCCATTCCGCATGGCCGCTCGTCGCCTGCATGGTTTCCACTGTTACCAGCCATCCCATTACCCGTCAGAGGTCACTCGAGAGTTCCACCAATCAGTGCGCTCCCCGTAGGCACCATATTGGGGGCAAAACAGCCAGGGCGATAAAAGCTAACGAGATAAGCTCCCAGGGTTCAGCACTGCCCAGGGCTGACCCCTCTCCGTGAGTGGAATCTGGCCACTAGGAGGCTGGATCAATAAGCCACACAGGCACGAGGCCGCAACAAGACAGATTCCATCCCAAAATGACGACATATGCCAACACCGCTCTTCTGCAGGACGCAGCTCTGGCGTCAAAAGCGGTGACGGAACGGCTCTAGGTCGAGCGCAGGATTCATCAGAAAGCGGCAGTGCCGAAACCGCGGGTGCTCAGAAAAAGGAGAGAAAACGGGAAGAAGATATCACTCTCCCCATTCAAACGGGAGAGAAGTGATTTCATTTTTAGGCTTCTCTTCTTCGCCTGTATGGCTCCGTCAGATTCCAGTGGCTCGGTAGCTACGGGGACCTCTATGGGTAAATGTCTCGATGGCGTCAATCATGAATCCCAGAGAGGCCCTCGGTGGTCGGTCGAGATTTGTACAGCCATTCAAAAATATAATTATCGTGCGAGTTCGCATGTCAGTCTTGCAGCTTGAGCAAGACCCAGTGGACTGAAAGAGTGTCCTCCTTTCTAAGATTGTCAAGAAATCTGTGGTCAATAATGACTGAGCACGAAGGAGAATTATGAAAAGGTTCTCTTGACCATGATTCGCGACTGCACGATAATGGGAAGCAAGTTCTGTACCGGCATTCAAAGACCTTTAGTTTCGGTTGTCTGCGCCTGCTCCCTGAGCAGCTTTTTGCGCGCCAGAGACCCGTGCAGTCTCCAGGAGGAGGGACCCGTGCAGTCTCCAGGAGGAGAGACCCGTGCAGTCTCCAGGAGGAGAGACCCGTGCAGTCTCCTGGAGGAGAGACCCGTGCAGTCTCCAGGAGGAGAGACCCGTGCAGTCTCCAGGAGGAGAGACCCGTGCAGTCTCCAGGAGGAGAGACCCGTGCAGTCTCCAGGAGGAGAGACCCGTGCAGTCTCCAGGAGGAGGGAGGGGACCCAGCCAGCTTCCTCGCCATGCAGTGCGGAAAACGCCTTCTTGACACCATGGGGACTGATGACCTTGCGGACGTCGAATTCTGCGGACGTGGTTCACCCCGTCTTCACATGCAGCTTCGTGCAGCTAGTCACGTGACTAGGGTGACAGGGAGCAGGGTTTTCAAGAGCGTCTTAAGTGGCAGGCTGACATCCAGTGACGTCATAGACCAATTTTAGGCGCAAATGATGGAGTCGAGGGAACTTCTTGTCGAAAGATCTTGATCTGCATAGCTCCCTGCGTACGTGTTGCGATGGGACATTTGATGTGTATCGACAGAAAAGTCAAACTGAAGAGTTTCCATCTTTACAGTGCTCTGCATGGCTGTAGGGACAACTCATGCTATGGTTTGACCAAACCGACGACAGCTGGGATAATGAGCTCAAAGGGTTCATAGACTTTGTATGACGCATTGTGCGGTTATCGCGCATTTCACACACACACACACACACACACACACACACACACACACACACACACACACACACACACACACACACACACAAACATACACACACACGTACACACACACACACACACACACGTAGACGCACACACACATACACACACACACACACACACACACACACACGCACGTACGCAGGCACGTACACATACACATACACGCACACACACACACACACACACAACATTACAGAGGACGACAGGGGCAGCAGAAGGAGACAACACGAACTGCATGGACCACACGGTTCGACTGCAGTCGTCTCCGCAGGCGTCCATAGGCAACGCCCCACGTGACCTGGAATGGCAGGACAGACCAGTTTATGGTAGTTCATCGTACGGCATTTGCAGATGGATTCTGTCGGGATTCGTTCTGGTTATCTCTTGTTTTACAGCACCCTTTCACTGCGAGCGGGCGCTGCTTGCCTCTGTGCTCTGTCAGGCTCGTGTCGGTTTCAATTTAACCCTTTCCGTACCATGCGCCTATGTCTGCGTCGAAATCCAGCGTTCTCTGTCTGTGAAAACAACTTTGTACAACAGAGGAGCGCCTTCTGGTTGTGACTGACAGACCACAAAGGTGCAGCTGAGATTGCTGCACATGAGAAAGTACTCATTAGACATCATCTCTATGTTCCCGACACGCGTCCACAGGGATTTGATAAAAGCTTCCAACACGTGACACCCGTCAGCTGCGAGCGCTGCCCCACTGGTGAACAAACTCCGGCGCTGCTGCATGGAAATAGTGTGAGTGATGACGTGCTTCTCGTGGCGTATGTAAGGAATGCATGTAGACGTCCCGTTTTAGCAGCAGTCCCGGGGAAGGGATGTCTGCGCCACAGAACGCGTGTTGGAGAGAGCTGGAGCGTGCTCGAGGAGACGGTCTGCACGTGCCGACGCTCGTGGTGCCCAGGTAGCGCTGCTGGCACGGCCTGTCTGCTGGGTAAAAATGGCACAGGTCGTAGACAGCATTGAAGCTCCTCGCTGTCTGGAGAAGCTTGCAGTTTAAAATGCTACATTCAATCTTCGCCTTGCTTTGTGATGCATGCGCTGCGTTGTTAAGGGCGAAAATTCGAACATGGAGCAAGGGCACAGTTGTAATGAGAACCATCCCAGTCGGCTATTAGTACTAGGCTTCATTTACCGTAAGATATTTCTCTCAATCTTTCTTCCATTTGATTCTCCCTATGCCAGTACGGTAAGTATTTAACCAAAAAGTCTTAATTGCTACAGTTTGATTTGGAATTTTATGACAGAAAAAAATTATTAGCCGTTGAGCATTTTTTTTCGCGCCGATTCTAACACAGAAAAACTGTACGGAAGACACGTTTCATGGAGACAGAAGACAGAACGAAAGGTTTCCAAGGACTTCAGCTGGAAATGAAACCCACACTGACCACTGGCTTCCCGAGGTCCAGTCAGTAAACGTTTCCATACAGACCTGAATCGAACAGAAGAACCAGACCGCTTTTGGTTTCCTGCGACTTGAGGCAGTTTGTGTAAAACCCAAACACAATTTACAGCAAGAACTGCAGCTTGCATTTCCTTCATAGAAAAAGCGTATCATAGAAGAAACAGGGAAAAATCCCCCCCAACTTGTTAAAAACATATTTTGGGATGCATTCAACTATCTTCTTCAATGAGCCATTGCACAGTCACATATCTGCTCCATTATTTGATCTAGAGTATGAAAATATGCTCGGGAGGCAAAGACTGCGAAGAAATAAAGCAACAACACGAGAAAAAAATTCAATACACCGGTAAATAAAAATTAATTATGCACGCAGAATGACGCAGACACTGAGGTACGAAGCAAATAGGTCAGCCCCTCCCTGAGACTGGCTCAATCGGTACGTCAGAAATAAGTCTACTGAGCCTACCCACGCTCAGTGGCAGCAGCGGTGGTGAGAGGAGGAGGAGGAGGAGGAGGAGGAGGAGGAGGAGGAGGAGGAGGAGGAGGAGGAGGAGGAGCAGGAGGAACAGGAGGAAGAGCAGGAGGAGAAGCAGGAGAAGGAGGAGAAGGAGAAGGAGGAGGAGTAGGAGCAGAAGGAGGAGGATGAGAAGGAGCAGCAGGAGGAGCAAGAGGAGGAGCAGCATGAGCAGGAGCAGGAGGAAGAGGAGGAGCAGGAGGAGGAGGAGCAGGAGGAGGAGCAGGAGGAGGAGCAGGAGGAGGAGCAGGAGGAGGAGCAGGAGGAGGAGGAGGTGGAGGAGCACGAGCAGGAGGAGGAGGGGGAGGAGGAGGTGCAGAAGCAGGAGGAGCAGCAGCAGCAAATTTAGGAGGAGAAGGAGCATGAGGAGCAGCAGGAGCATGAGGAGCAGCAAGAGCATGAGAAGAAGAAGGAGGAGGAGGAGGAGGAGGAGGAGGAGGAGGAGGAGCAGGAGGAGCAGGAGGAGGAACAGGAGGAGGAACAGGAGGAGGAGTAGGAGGAGCAGGAGGAGGAGCAGGAGGAGGTGGAGCGGGAGGAGGTGGAGGAGGTGCTAGATGAGGGGCAGGAGGAGTTGAAGGAGTTGCCGGAGGAGCAGGAGGAGCAGAGCAGGAACAGGAGCTGGAGGCATCCCCGACACACTGCTTTACAAACTCCAGAAAGTTCAGAATTGTGCTGCTAGGCTAGTTTTTCGATGTCCCAAGCGTACCCATGTCTCTCCACTCCTACATACACTTCACTCGCTCCCCATCTCTCAGAGGATAGATTATAAACTTGCTACTTTGTGCTTCAAAGCCATCGACAATATCGCACCACACGCTCTTACAGAAATTCTTGCAGTCTACACGCCCTCCAGATTTCTACGCTCAGCTGCTGACTCTAGAGTGCTTAAGGTCCCGCGCCGTAATAAGAAAACTCAAGGACAGCGTGCCTTCTCCTATATTGGACCTGTAACCTGGAATAGTCTCCCTCTCTCAGTCCGTCATTCTGACACTCTGCCCCAATTCAAAAGTGCTCTAAAGACCCACCTCTTCCGATCCGCCTTTCCCGCTGAGCTGCTTCGTCTTCTTGACCTAGCCTGCAAGTGCTGTGTATATTGTATAGTTTGTTCTATTTGTTCTACTGGATATTAGTTTTTGTTTTTTGTTTATGTGTGTAGTGTGTGAGTTTTTGTAGGAATGTGGTGTTGAGTGGTTGTATGAGTGTTGATTCTTTGGATTGTAAACGCCATGAGCTTGCCTGTCAAGGGAAGGTATGTGCGTATGAATAAACTATTATTATATAGGAGGAGTTGGAGGAGGAGGAGGAGGAGGAGGAGGAGGAGGAGGAGGAGGAGGAGGAGGAGGAGGAGGAGGAGGAGGAGGAGGAGGAGGGGGAGGGGGGGGGGGGAGGAGGAGGAGGAGGAGGAGGAGGAGGAGGAGGAGGAGGAGGAGGAGGAGGAGGAGGAGGAGGAGGAGGAGGAGGGGGAGGAGGAGGAGGAGGAGGAGGAGGAGGAGGAGGAGGAGGAGGAGGAGGAGGAGGAGGAGGAGGAGGAGGAGGAGGAGGAGGAGGAGGAGGAGGAGGAGGAGGAGGAGGAGGAGGGGGAGGAGGAGGAGGAGGAGGAGGAGTAAGAGCATGAAAAGGAGCAGGAGGAGGAGGAAGAGGAGAAAAATAAAGAGATCATTATTATCTTTATGAAAGTGGTAGTGGTGAGAATGGTGGGGATGATGATAGTTGTCGTTGTGGTGGTGATGATGATGATAATAACGATAATGACAATGACGACGATTATGACGACGACGACGACAACAACGATGATGATAAAGATAAAGGTAAATGGTGCTTTTTATATTGCGACTTTTCCACCCATTGATGGGTGCTCAATCGCACACATTTATCCCCTGGTCATCGGGTTGGTGGTGGTGGTGGTGGTGGTGATGATGATGATGATGATGATGATGATGATGATGATGATGATGATGATGTGCCTCATTTTGTCGCTGCAAAAATACATATGTCATTTCTCCTCCTTCCCCTGCTTCTCCTCTTTTTGTTCACCATTGAGTTTGACCATCACACCCCGTCTACGTGCAAACTCCTAGCAAAAGACAATGTCTGCATTGAAAGAGAAGAAAAGTGAAATCCATTCCAAGACAGACACGCCCCAGCCAATGGACGTGCCAACTGAAAGCGAGGGTGCGGGATCACGGGAAGGTCTGGGCTGGGATGACACCTGTGTCACTACTCTGGGCCAGAGGTGAGGGTCTGGGCTGGGATGACACCTGTGTCACTACTCTGGGCCAGAGATGAAGGTCTGGGCTGAGATGACACCTGTCACTACTCTGAGCCAGAGGTGAGGGTCTGGGCTGGGATGACACCTGTGTCACTACTCTGGGCCAGGGAAGAATGTCCCGCTCTTCGGTTCTCAGGGTAGCATCGCTTGATGCTCCAGTCGATGAAGTCGCGCCGCTTGCGAGCCCCATGGCGTGTGACATGGAAAGGAGGGGCTGCTTCTGACACTGGGTGTGTCTAAAATCCCGCCTGGCGTCGCCACTGGCAAGCGCGCTGAACACGGGAGGAGGGCAAGAATTGCCGCACGAGGTGCGAATTTTGGCGGGCAATGAAGGAAGCGCGGACCCAGCCAAGGGAAACAGAAGCTAGGCGTTTCCCAGCAATCACGTGCACCATGAAGAAAGTAAAAATGGCGCAAAGTCAGATCATGTTCAGACAGAATAGCAGACAAGGAGAAAGGATGGGGACATCTGCTGCAGGCACTGATTTTTTAAACGTAAATCTTTCACAAAACAGCAGAAGATGTTGAGACAATTTGGATAAAAAGAGGAAAAGCGACGACGGCGTTGGGGGCGTTGGTGGTGGTGGAGAGGAAGACGACGACGACGACGACGACGATAACGTCAAAGAAGAAGAAGATAACGACAAAGAAGAAGACGATAACGTCAAAGAAGAAGAAGATAACGACAAAGAAGAAGAAGATAACGACAAAGAAGAAGACGATAATGTCAAAGAAGAAGAAGAAGACGACGACGACTACTACTACTAATGCTACTACTACTACTACTACTACTACTACTACTACTGCTGCTGCTGCTGTTGCTGCTACTACTACTACTACTACTACTGCTGCTGCTACTACTACTACTACTACTACTAATGCTGCTGCTACTACTACTACTACTACTACTACTACTACTAATGCTGCTACTACTACTACTACTACTACTACTACTAATGCTGCTGTTACTACTACTACTACTGGAAAAACAAGAAGACAAGAATGAAACTAACAACAAAAGTGCAAAGCAGGGAATGCCAGTAGTAAATGGAAAGGCAAGAGGGGCATGAGGGAGAAGCGAAATAAGGCATAAAACACAGGAGTTGTGCAAGCTGAGAGAGAAAGCAGTAATAGAAACCTGGTAGACAGAGAAATAAAGCTGAGAGAGAAAGTAGTAATAGAAACCTGGTAGACAGAGAAATAAAGCTGAAAGAGAAAGTAGTAATAGAAACCTGGTAGACAGAGAAATAAAGCTGAGAGAGAAAGTAGAAATAGAAACCTGGTAGACAGAGAAATAAAGCTGAGAGAGAAAGTAGTAATAGAAACCTGGTAGACAGAGAAATAAAGCTGAGAGAGAAAGTAGTAATAGAAACCTGGTAGACAGAGAAATAAGCAATGTTTTTTGTAGCATCACGGGTAGACATGAAAAGCGGAAATGGAGACAAAACGAAAAGAAGCAGATGAAGACTTGCGTAGAACGAAGACGGAGTTGGCGCACAATTAAGTATATAAAGAAGGAAGGCAATGAGAAGAAAACAGGGGAAGAGATGAAAGCAGAGCTGAAAGCTATTTGGAGTCCCGCAGCAGTGGTTATAGAAGCAGACAGAAAGGTGGACGGAGGAAATTGTGAAAAACGGACGGCAAGGTGCGGACTCCGATAAACATCAGGCACGTCCATCGTCCTTCCGCTCCTGGAGCAGGGAGAGTAAATCTGTCACTGTGTAAATGTCCTCATAGCAATGCCAGGGTAAAGGGAGACCACACTTGCAGTGTATGGACAGAAACATGTGCATAGACGTTATTCACGCAGCGGCCATTTTGAAATCGAAAACGAGACGGACTTGGCAAAAGTGGTGGCGTCTTCTGTGGCCAGCACCAGTGCCGGTGAATGAAGTGGAAATCTCCTTCATGTGCCTCCGTTCTCGCATGGGAATGCGGAAATATGGGCAAGTGATGTTGGTACCCACATTTAAAAAGACAAGTCAGAGGCTGTGGAGCGAGTCCAGCGCAGGGCTACCAAGTTGTTGAGTGAACGTCGGGAGATGTCTTACAGCGAGCGCTTAGAGTATTTGAATCTGCACTCACTAAAAGGAAGAAGGATTCGTGGTCACCTAATAGAGACTTATTAATCATACAATAATCTCGTAGACGTGGAGTGGAGCGACTTCTTTAAGTCACCAAGTTGTACCAGTACGAGAAATGCAGACGGAAAAGTGTTTGTTCAAAAAAGTAAGTACTAACCTAAGAAAGTATTGTTTCCGTAATCGTGTTGCTAACCTGTGGAATAACCTTCCGTTTAAGCTCAAGACTGCACCGACTACTAACGCTGAAATGGTCGTTGTCCCCAACATTTCCGGAGGAGTACTCTGTCCACTCGGACAGAGTACTCCGATCGGACAGAGTACTCGGTGTTTGAAATCTCGTCCTTACAGTCACGTGACATACCGATGACCATGTGATATATCGCGACATGTTATTTACTCGGCGGTCTCGTTCTCGTTCAAATGCCGAGATTTCAAACACCGAGTACTCTGTCCGATCGGACAGAGTACTCGGAGTACTCTGTCCGAGTGGACAGAGTACTCGGGGTACTCTGTCCGGAAATGTTGGGGACAACGACCATTTCAGCACTACTAACGTTTTCAAAAACCAACTGGACAAGGATCCTACATTCATATCGTTATCTAGAAGCTATGATGAATGAAACTGTCGCAATAGGAAAATTGCGCTAAGACCTTATGTTATATAACGCAACACACTACGATGAGACTTTCAAAAGGCTTCACGGCCTGCATCTAGCCTGTCAACTACTACTACTACTACTACTACTACTACTACTACTACTACTACTACTACTACTACTACTACTATTACTACTACTACTACTACTACTACTGCTACAACATACCCAGTAGAAAGAAAGGGAAACGATACGAAAAGTTCATCGAAAAATTTGTGCATGACATCGAAGGTAAAACAGGTTACCCTTCTCTTGTACTGTAGATCTATCTGTAGTGTTGATCATTATGACCGGTGTTTCTTGAAATAAGGTCAGTAAGCCCGTCTCATCTTCAGAAAATCCAAGAGAACACATGTTACCCCTCTTTTCATGAAACTCCACTGGCTTCCTGTTGAGTACAGGATCCAGTACAAACTCGCCACTCTCGCCTTCCGTTGCTTTGACGGAACTCTGCCGCCCTATCTCTCATCTCTTCTTCAGATCTACCAACCCTCTCGCTCTCTCCGCTCAGGCTCTGAAAAACTTCTCTGCAAACCTAAAACCACCACCAAATCCTTTGGCCAGAGATCCTTTCACTTTCAAGCACCTTCTGTCTGGAATGCTCTGCCGTCATCTCTCCGTGGCATCACTTCTCTTCCTTCCTTCAAATCTAACCTCAAGACCCATTTTTTCCGTAAAGCTTTTTCTGTTTAGTGCCCCTAGGGCCTGACTGCTTCCTGAGAACCGTTAGCATTGTACATATCTGTATAAACTGTTTGTTTTGTTTTGCTTTTTTTTTTTTTTTTTTTTCGTCTGTATGAATGTTGACTGAATGTCTGGTTTGTGTTGCTGTGTTGTTCTATATCATCTGCTTTTCATCTTTGTTTCTTTTACCTTGATGTATATTACTTTCATTTACATTCCTATTGTGTGTTTTTTAATTTCTTTCTTCTTTTCTTTCTTTTTTTTTAGGCGCTTTGAGTCTCACTGTGTGGGAGTATTGCGCGTTATAAGAGTGATCTATTATTATTATTATTATTATTATTATTATTATTATTATTATTATTATTATTATTATTATGTTAATTTATTACGCTAATATAACCATGGGCTGTCTTTGCAGATAGTTTGTTATATCTGATCATATACTTAATTTTGAGTCAAAACTGCGAGGTAAGCGACTACTGCCAGCTGGGCTTGCATCGTCTGCCATGCCGACATCAAAATGTCCGGTGTGATCAAGACTCTATACATGGCTCTCTACCATTGGCTGATTTATATTTTTGGACCAATCACAATAGGTTTCTCATGAGTAGAGGTTGTTGCTATGTTAGGTCGTGCGAAGTGATCGAATGCTCTTGCTTCCTGGTGTAAACATTGCAGTTTCCCAGCTATAAACAAGAAAAACAACATCACTTGCCCATATTTCAGCATTTCCATGCGAGAATGGAGGCACATGAAGGAGATTTCCACTCCATGTACTGGTACTGGTGCTGGCCATGGAGGACGCCGTTGTTTTTGCCAAGTCCGTCTCGTTTTGAAAACCGGAAGTATCTCGCGTGAATATTGTCCATGGTCCCCTTTTCCAACTACTGAGTGCTGACGTGAAACAATTTTCTCCCTGTAGAGTTTCTGTGATAAAATGGTTGCAGCGGGAAAGTGCGCCCGCCCGTGTTTGTGTGTGTGTGTGCGCGCGTGCGCGCGTGTGTTTGTATGCGTGTGCGCGCGCGCGTGCGATGACTAGTGGGAGTAGAGAGGCGGTCAAGTGTCGAGGAGGGGATGTTCTGTATGCAAAAAGTAGCGACATGACTGATACATGAATGGCCTAGACGTATTTGCTCACCAGAGGAGGAAGACTGATATGTATCATATCTGACTTTGACACACTGTCCTGTCATGTTTCTCTTGAGGTTTTCTGTTTGGCATGGTAAAGGTGAATAAAGAATCTTTGTTTCTTTGTGTCTCTGTCTCTCTCTGTCTCTCTCTGTCTCTCTCTCTCTCTCTCTCTCTCCCTCTCCCTCTCTCTCTTTCTTTCTCTCTCTATCTCTCTCTGTCTCTCTCTATCTCTTTCTGTCTGTGTCTCTCTGTCTCTCTGTGTCTCTCTGTGTCTCTCTGTGTCTCTCTGTCTCTCTGTCTCTCTGTCTCTCTGTCTCTCTCTCTCTCTCTCTCTCTGTCTCTGTCTCTGAGTCTGTCTGTCTGTCTGTCTGTCTGTCTGTCTGACTGTCTGTCTGTCTGTCTGTCTGTCTGTCTATCTGTCTGTCTATCTCTCTCTCTCTCTCTCTCTCTCTCTCTCTCTCTCTCTCTCTCTCCCCCATCTAGGAGAATTAAGACCACCGTCAAATAAACTTTAGAAACTGCCATCGTTATTCTTCTTTAGAAGAAAAAAAAAACGCAGACAAGGGGTGTGCTTAGAACGAAAGTCCAAGCAGAGAGAAATAGACTTTTCCTCCATAACACTGCTCTCTCCGTCAGCTGACGATGTGTCAGGATTAAAGCTCGACTGACTTCGCTCCAGACATGTATTTTCCACCTCGTCAAGAAGACAGCAGAGTGATTTCCCCTGTCATGGCCTCTGGGCATGAGGCAGGAAAGGTTCATGGGAAAAGGTCATCGCTGACCCTGCACACGTCCAGTGGCCTTGCAGGCGGACTGGAGGCAGACAGTCTGGCCACGTCTCCAGGGTCTACAGCGAAGGTGGACGTGACCGGAAATAAGAAAGATCCACGGACGGTGCTGCCAAAATGGTCGCAATGATTTCTACACCACTACCGCCATGCGCCGATGGCGAGGGCCATCTTTCAAACGGGGTAAACGCATGTGTTTTGTGCGCCGGTTGGTGCGTGAAAGGTCGCAATGAAAAAAAGCACCTTTATGTTTTTATTTTCATCTTTCTGACTCTCCAAGAAACGCCGACTAATGCAGAATGATTGAGTAGTTTGAGATATCGTCAAGTCCATGAAAAACTATTCAGAGGGTGGGCGTAGTGGCAGCGGTTGCGGCAAGAGTCAAAGGCATGAGATGAAACGTGATTTGACATTTTCATTCAAACTACGGTCTTATCCCGTCCCACGAGCCTGAAAGTGTCGTGACGTTTCTAGAATAAAGATTATGAAGTTCCAAGCAGGATTGCGTTCTTTTCATGAGCATCTTGGCCGGGGTAAACTGAGTGAAAAACACTGGCTGTGTGGCTTCCTTGACTCGACATACGTCTCGCAAGTCCTCTTCAGCTTTCCAACTCTCACTCCGTCAACCTAGTAGTCTTCATCTTTCTGGCAAGCATTGCTAGTCCAAGGTAGTTATGATTATCTCAAGCTTTCGGAACTTAGAGCCTTCCCCAGGCGGCGGCGATGGAGGGAGCTGAGTTCTGGAAGCTCAAGGGAATCACAACCAAGTGGGACAATCTGTGTTAACTGTACATATTAATACGTCGAGTTGTGTCCAACCCCAGCAACGTGTATCTGACAGTCAGTCGTGTCTCCTTGAGAAAGTCCGCCTCGCATCGAGAAAGGGATTTGCCTGCCTCGGGTATCGCTGACTGTTGACATTGTCTATGCATAACCTCGTTGCGTATGCCTAGGTTTCAAATCTCCCACTCACGTGTTACGTCCGATGAAGACACCATCCCCAAGCAGTCAAAACAAAGCCACAGTGTGTTTACCTGTGATTCACCTCAAAATGGCTGGAGTTTACCGTTACAGAGTGTCTGTATTCCTCAGGTTTCCTATGCTGCCCATGAACTGGACGCTTGACACTCTACACTGTATTGTTTAGTCAGGTCTGACTTGCCTCAGCTGTCAGTACACAAATGCCACGACGAAAATATTCTCCCCGGCTGAAACGAGGTCTCAGGAATCCAGGAAACGTCTTCAGAATGCAACATAGTCATTCGTCAAGGACAGTGGAGCAAGACAGAGTGGCGCCTTGCTCAGCCTACCTAGTTGGCAAATATTATGTTGGTGTCAACATGTGTCATCTGCTTTCATCGTGTTGACACATGTTGACACCGGCCTATTCCTCGCAAGATTTCGCAAGGTTCCTAGCGTAAACAACGCGCCCCTGGGCTTAGCGATAAAGTCAGACCAGGTAATCTCGCAACCAAGCAACATGAGATATGATAACTTCCGGTGTGTGTGCATTCATCATAAAGAATCTGCGACTCGAGACGACACAGACGTTCCGCAGTGCAAGCAGGGGAAATTATCCCCCCATCTCTTCTCGCCATGTCATACCGTATCGCCTCAGTCTGTAATTACTCGATGGCACACGAACCGATCGCAAATAAATTGCACGTCGTTCCCCCCAGTGTTCGGCTGTGATTAACTGTCTCTTTGCCGGCATGACAAATATACTTTTAAAATAGCAATTTCATAACCGACTTTGACCAATAAGGAGAGACTGGGACAAGGACTGCTCAAAGTGCCGATTTGACCTCTGCTTTCGGAAACGATTAATGGCTCCTACGTCATATCCGCTGTCCTCCCATTATGAACACGCACAGGGCGAGATTTATGATGTACAATGACATTTCGCAGTCATGCTCTTTCGAAATGGATGCCTTCATCATCGGCTGTGTCCATTACAGGTGAATCTTTGAGATATCAATCGAGTAACAGGCCCCGTGAAATCGTAGGCGATCTTATCTCGTGCCAACTTGACCGAAATACAAGGAATCGGTGTCGAGCACAAAATTGCGCTGCCAAATTGATAAGGACTCGCTGTTTCGTCGGTTCTCATTCAAATAATACAATGCCTCGCGTGGGGGAAAACAATCTAAGTACTACGTTCACGGGGCCGAGACGAAACGAACGGCATTTTTCGATGGCTTTTGACTATAGAAATTATTTCATTCCTGCAGCCATCCCGGTTGATTGTTAAGAGTGGGTTGTGGTGTCCGGAAAAGGGAACAGAAGAAGACATAGCACCCTCTCGTCCTCCCCATGCCGTAGTTTGATTCATCCGCACTTTGCGTTGCTTTCTTCTGTTGCAATCTCCCATTGATGTCACGCAGGAAGGTGGCCGGGGGGGGATCGGCGATGGGAGAAAGCGGTAATAAGAAGGAGTGAGACGATGGGAGATAGGGATGGGAAGGAGATGATATGGGAATTTGTGGGCTGAGAGAGAGAGAGAGAGAGAGAGAGGGAGAGAGAGATAAAGAAAGAGAGAGAAAGAGATGGGGAGAGAGGGAGAGATAGAAAGAGAGAGAGAAAGAGAGAAAGAAAGAGAGAGAGAGAAAGAGTGAGAGAGAGAGAAAGAGAGAGAGACAGAGACAGAGAGAGAGAGAGAGAGAGAGAGAGAGAAAGAGAGAGAGAGAGAGGAGAGAGAGAGAGAGAGAGAGAGAGAGAGAGAGAGAGAGAGAGAGAGAGAACTCGAACTCGAACTCTTTTATTGTTAGGCCACCAGCCCGTACAGCAATGCTTATTTGTTTCATGACTCATTTGAATTAGGATTATTATATTTTTATCTCTGTTTCAAAGCAAAATACAAATATGCTGCCAAATTTCTAATCACAGCTTCATCCTGCGACGATAAAACATCCACCAGGGCCCGTATTCACAACGGCGATTTATCGGCGATTTATTTTAACTCCGATTTATCTCTAAACTCAGACGATTCCAACTGCCTGTTCCGCTCTCCCTTGGCTGGAAACCAGTATATATAGCAAAGCGCAACCTAGGATCCTCTGACGAGCGTACCTTATCTAACCGATCAAGATAACGCGGGGCTAGGGGATAAATCGAGTGTTAAAAAGATAAATCGCCATTGTGAATACGGGCCCTGGCAGGTCATCAGTATCATTGTTGTGTCTAGAACTTATGTATCTATTTCTCAGATGTGCAAAATGAAGGAAAGAGAGAGAGAGAGAGAGAGAGAGAGAGAGAGAGAGAGAGAGAGAGAGAGAGAGAGAGAGAGAGAGAGAGGGAGAGAGAGAGAGAGGAGAGAGAGAGAGAGAGAGAGAGAGAGAGAGAGGGGGGGGGGGGGGGAGAGAGAGAGAGAGAGAGAGAGAGAGAGAGAGAGAGAGAGAGAGAGAGAGAGAGAGAGAGAGAGAGAGAGAGAAAGATTAATTACACGTGCAAGGATGCACTCGCATTCAGAGCCAGACGCGTTTTTAGTGCTGCGCGCGCTAAAGGTGTGTACTAAATCGCACAAAAGGTGTGTACTAAATGTGTGCACTAAAGGTATGTACTAAATGTGCGCACTAAAGGTGTGTACTAAATGTGCGCACTAAAGGTGTGTACTAAATGTGCGCACTAAAGGTGTGTACTAAATGTGCGCACTAAAGGTGTGTACTAAATGTGCGCAGTAAAGGTGTGTACTAAATGTGCGCACTAAAGGTGTGTACTAAATGTGCGCACTAAAGGTGTGTACTAAATGTGCGCACTAAAGGTGTGTACTAAATGTGCGCACTAAAGGTGTGTACTAAATGTGCGCACTAAAGGTGTGTACTAAATGTGCGCACTAAAGGTGTGTACTAAATGTGCGCACTAAAGGTGTGTACTAAATGTGCGCACTAAAGGTGTGTACTAAATGTGCGCACTAAAGGTGTGTACTAAATGTGCGCACTAAAGGTGTGTACTAAATGTGCGCACTAAAGGTGTGTACTAAATGTGCGCACTAAAGGTGTGTACTAAATGTGCGCACTAAAGGTGTGTACTAAATGTGCGCACTAAAGGTATGTACTAAATGTGCGCACTAAAGGTGTGTACTAAATGTGCGCACTAAAGGTGTGTACTAAATGTGCGCACTAAAGGTGTGTACTAAATGTGCGCAGTAAAGGTGTGTACTAAATGTGCGCACTAAAGGTGTGTACTAAATGTGCGCACTAAAGGTGTGTACTAAATGGGCGAAGCTTCGGCCCACCACGCCACTGTAAGTGATTTTGGGGGTTCGCCAAGTGTCCGGAGTTAGAAGTAGACTTTGGTGGTCGTGTTCTTCGAAGTCCTATATTCACTTGCGTCCTCATTGGTCAGATAAGATCGCTCTTTAATTAGGGAGCCGCGGAAAGTCTTTGACAACACTTCGGTCAATGCCTATGCAACTGTCACAGAACAAATCTTCGCCAAGTTCACGTCGGCCTTCATTCACCTACGCATAGCGGAAACACACTTTTGACTGACGGGAAAAAAGGGCTAAATTAGGAATATACAGTGTAATGAGAGTCTGCATTGTCTTGCACACAGACACACACACACACACACACACACACACACACACACACACACACACACACACACACACACACACACACACACACACACACACACACACACACACATTTCACCTCTCTATTACAGATTAGAATAGAAAACAGACAAAAACAAGTTAATGCCAGAGCAAAGTGAATCGGTATTTAAGCACTATGACAGATTCTCCTCTCTCTCTCTCTCTCTCTCTCTCTCTCTCTCTCTCTCTCTCTCTCTCTCTCTCTCTCTCTCTCTCCCCGCCCTTTTCCATTTTCACAGGATCACTGTCAGATTTTAAGCTTGTGTATCATCCGCTCACTGGAGAGGTGTTTGTCCCGACAATGCACTGACTGCACGGTGTTGTTGGGCGCAAGCAGATCACGCGACCCACTTCTCGGGCTCTTGGATTCCTTCACGTCTGTCGACACCGAGTCTGGCTTGGCCATCAGCGGAGCGAGAACTATGCCGAAACCGCACCTTGCCCACCTCTCGCTCGTGACGTGTTGCCCTGGCTTTGTTGACATCGCCACGTAATGCACACGGCTGCACAGTCGTTTATTTGTTTCATTTGGACCTCTCTACGCACAGTTTTGACGGGCATGCGTGGGAAGCCCATCCGTTTACTCATGAGCTGGAACAGCTTGCGTCAACAAGGATGTAAAGACGGTGGAAGACAGCAAGGAGGTGGAAACGGTGAAAGGCAGCAAGGAGGTGGAGACGGTGGAAGGCAGCAAGGAGGTGGAGACGGTGGAGGGCAGCAAGGAGGTGGAGACGGTGAAAGGCAGCAAGGAGGTGGAGACGGTGGAAGGCAGCAAGGAGGTGGAGACGGTGGAAGGCAGCAAGGAGGTGGAGACGGTGGAAGGCAGCAAGGAGGTGGAGACGGTGGAAGGCAGCAAGGAGGTGGAGAAGGTGGAAGGCAGCAAGGAGGTGGAGACGGTGGAAGGCAGCAAGGAGGTGGAGACGGTGGAAGGTAGCAAGGAGGTGGAGAAGGTGGAAGGCAGCAAGGAGGTGGAGAAGGTGGAAGGAAACAAGGAGGTGGAGACGGTGGAAGGCAGCAAGGAGGTGGAGACGGTGGAAGGCAGCAAGGAGGTGGAGACGGTGGAAGGCAGCAAGAAGGTGGAGAAGGTGGATGGAAACAAGGAAGTGGAGATTGTGCAGATGCCAGGCCAGGCCAACAAGGCAGCAATAGGTCGTCGAACTGGCGTGTTCGATCGCCAATGAAACACGCAGTTCGCAGAATACAGGCAGATAGGGACAGGCAAACAGATAGATAGACGGACTGTTAGGCAGGCGGGCAGGCGGGCAGGCAGACGGACGGACAGAATGACGGACTGACAGACAAACACACACACACATATACACACACAAACACACAAACACGCACACAAACACGCACGCACACACATACACACACACACGCACGCGCACACACACACACACACACAAACACACAAACACGCACACAAACACGCACGCACACACATACACACACACACGCACGCACGCACGCACACACACACACACACACACAAACACACAAACACGCACACAAACACGCACGCACACACATACACACACACACACGCACGCGCGCGCGCGCACACACACACACACACACACACACACACACACACACACACAGACGAATACACGAAAGAACAAACTAAGCTCACAGACGAGTTGACACAAAGACACCAGTAGGCATGGAGACCGTCGATGAAACTAGTGAACTTCAGTTGGTTTCATTAACGATGTGGAGACACTGAACTTCAGTTGGTTTCATTAACGATGTGGAGACACTGAACTTCAGTTGGTTTCATTAACGATGTGGAGACACTGAACTTCAGTTGGTTTCATTAACGATGTGGAGACACTGAACTTCAGTTGGTTTCATTAACGATGTGGAGACACTGAACTTCAGTTGGTCTTGATTACGATGTTGTAGAGACACTGAACTTCAATTGGTTTTGTTTATGATGTAGAGACACTGAACTTCAATTGGTTTTCTTTACAATGAAGAGACACTGAACTTCAATTGGTTTTGTTTTTAGGATGTACAGACACAGAACTTCAATTGGTTTTGTTTACGATGTACAGACACTGAACTTCAATTGGTTTTGTTTTTAGGATGTACAGACACAGAACTTCAATTGGTCTTGATTACGATGTTGTACAGACACAGAACTTCAATTGATTTTCTTTACAATGAAGAGACACTGAACTTCAATTGGTTTTGTTTTTAAGATGTACAGACACAGAACTTCAATTGGTTTTGTTTACGATGTAGAGACACTGAACTTCAGTTGGTTTTATTTACGATGTAGAGACAACCTGCATTGTTTCGCACAACATCTACGCCCTGAAGGCCGAAGCAACAATTTCCTTGACTGACGACGCTATTTTTGTCAAGAGTGGTATCCGATCCCCTTGCAAACCCTTCGCACTATTTATCTCCCATAGAATCCTTGTTATGACCTTTCCAGCATCTCGCTCTTTTTTGGCGCGACGCTGGCACGCTTTTTGCTTTCGCTGGCTGCTGCGGCATCGCTGAGGGACGCTGGAAAAGATCAAGTTGCAGCAGCGCAGACTTAAAGCTTGCTTGGCAGTAAATAAGAGGGGCACTAAACGTGTGCTGGCTACATCGATGAGGCTTTGCCAGTTCAAGAAAGTCGGTGTGTCTCTCTCGCCAGGCAGAGATAAAACGAGCCGTGTGCAAGAATAGACATGCCTCTTGATCCCCGTCGGGGTCGAGCGGAGAGAGTAACGAAGGAACTACTCCAGTTTTGCCCTGCGCCAGAGAGTCGCAGTAAAAAGTAATGTTTCCACAAACAATGTCTTAGTTACATATGAGAATATGGGAGGGAGGGATGGAGCGAGAGAGAGAGAGAGAGAGAGAGTTTTGCAAGGCTGGGGGTCTGGAAGTTGTGGACTTATCCAGTGGTGGACGGATGCTTAAAGAAGGCCTACCATGCACACCTATATGCAGGTAGACAGAAAAACAATTTGTCAGAAAAAAGAATCACACATTGTCGGACAAAGGGAGGGACGAATAGATAAATGACCAGAGAGCAGACAGGAAGTGCATGAGGCAGAAACAGAAAGGACAGCAGACGAATGTTCACTCTGACGCAGTAAACAACTCCATTCATTTTCAAATGAAGTTAAAAGCTAATTTAGTATTAAGCTGGATAGACAATAAAGTCAGTATCGGGAATCTCAAAGTCTATAAAGCTCAATGTGTGTCTGTTTGTGCTTGATTGTAAGCATTCCTGTACCACTTAAGCTGCTGATTCATACTTGATACACAATATCTAAGTGCCTTATGTAAGTTTATAGGCTGTCTACCTTTGTGGCAGCGACATCAGGGGCCGCTTTTTTCAGTTTCTGTTTAAGCATTGGCCAATGTTAGGCTGTTAGGCGATGCCAGCCCTTGCTTGAGAGGAACGTGGCCTCAGAAGTGGTCATGTGTGGTAGTAATAAGGATGCCGAGAGCAAAGATAAGTGTACTTATCTTTTCCGCCTAGTAGAGATGAGGACGCTAAAGGCAGAGAGAGGTGTGCTTATCTGCCCGTCTCAATAAAGATTTACCCCTGTCCATCTCTGCTGCTTAAAGCACGTTTCCGTTAATAAAAGGCTTTGGTCTGGGAGGAGGAGGAGAAGGGGGGTGGAATGGGGGGCAATGGAGTTCGGTAGGTTGACGAACAGGTCATGCTATTTGCAGCAAGCACTCAGACAAGACGCTCCACGCCTTCCCAGAAGAGAGCGCCCCACACCTGATCACAAGAGGGCGATCCACGCCTGCCCACAAGAGGGCGCTCCACGCCTGCCCACAAGAGGGCGATCCTCGCCTGCCCACAAGAGGGCGCCCCACGCCTGCCCACAAGAGGGAGCCCCACACCTACCCACAAGAGGGCGATCCACGCCTGCCCACAAGAAGGCGCTCCATGCCTGCCCACAAGAGGGCGCTCCACGTCTGCCCACAAGAGGGCGCTCCACGTCTGCCCACAAGAGGGCGCTCCACGCCTGCCCACAAGAAGGCGCTCCACGCCTGCCCACAAGAGGACTCTCCACGCCTGCCCACAAGAGGGAGCCCCACACCTACCCACAAGAGGGCGCTCCACGCCTGCCCACAAGAGGGCGCCCCACGCCTGCCCACAAGAAGGCGCTCCCCACCTGCCCACAAGAGGGCGCTCCACGCCTGCCCACAAGAGGACTCTCCACGCCTGCCCACAAGAAGGCGCTCCACGCCTGCCCACAAGAGGGCGCTCCACGTCTGCCCACAAGAGGGCGCTCCACGTCTGCCCACAAGAGGGCGCTCCACGCCTGCCCACAAGAGGGAGCCCCACGCCTGCCCACAAGAGGGCGCCCCACGCCTGCCCACAAGAAGGCGCTCCACGCCTGCCCACAAGAGGGAGCCCCACACCTACCCACAAGAGGGCGCTCCACGCCTGCCCACAAGAGGGCGCCCCACGCCTGCCCACAAGAAGGCGCTCCCCACCTGCCCACAAGAGGGCGCTCCACGCCTGCCCACAAGAGGACTTTCCACGCCTGCCCACAAGAGGGCGCTCTACGCCTGTCCACAAGAGGACGCTCCACACCTGCCCACAAGAGGACTATCCACGCCTGCCCACAAGAGGGAGCCCCACGCCTGCCCACAAGAGGGCGATCCACACCTGCCCACAAGAGGGCGATCCACACCTGCCCACAAGAGGACTCTCCACGCCTGCCCACAAGTGGGAGCCCCACACCTGCCCACAAGAGGGCGCTCCACGCCTGCCCACAAGAGGGCGATCCACGCCTGCCCACAAGAGGGCGATCCACGCCTGCCCACAAGAGGGCGACCCACACCTGCCCACAAGAGGACTCTCCACGCCTGCCCACAAGAGGGCATCCCACATCTGCCCAGATGAGGGCGCCCACATCTGCCCACAAGAGGGCGCTCCACGCCTCCCCACAAGAGGGCGATCCACGCCTGCCCACAAGAGGGCGATCCACGCCTGCCCACAAGAGGGCGACCCACACCTGCCCACAAGAGGACTCTCCAAGCCTGCCCACAAGAGGGCATCCCACATCTGCCCAGATGAGGGCGCCCCACATCTGCCCACAAGAGGGCGCTCCACGCCTCCCCACAAGAGGGCGATCCACGCCTCCCCACAATAGGGCGCCGCTCATTTGTCCACAAGAGGGCGTCCCACATCTGCCCACAAGAGGGCGCTCTACGCCTGCCCACAAGAGGGCGTCCCACATCTGCCCACAAGAGGGCGTCCCACATCTGCCCACAAGAGGACTCTCCACGCCTGCCCACAAGAAGGCGCTCCACGCCTGCCCACAAGAGGGCGCCCCACGTCTGCCCACAAGAAGGCGCTCCACGCCTGCCCACAAGAGGGCGCCCCACGCCTGCCCACAAGAGGGCGCCCCACGCCTGCCCACAAGAGGGCGCTCCACGCCTGCCCACAAGAGGGCGCTCCACGCCTGCCCACAAGGGGCGCTCTACGCCTGCCCACAAGAGGACGCTCCACGCCTGCCCACAAGAGGGCGCTCCACGCCTGCCCACAAGAGGGCGCCCCACGCCTGCTCACAAGAGGGCGCTCCACGCCTGCCCACAAGAGGGCGCTCTACGCCTGCCCACAAGAGGGCGCTCCACGCCTGCCCACAAGAGGGCGCTCCACGCCTGCCCACAAGAGGGCGCTGTACGCCTGCCCACAAGAGGGCGCTCCACGCCTGCCCACAAGAGGGCGCCCCACGCCTGCTGCAGGCAAGCATCAGCGCAAGGCCAGGTTCAACGACTCTCTTCATGTCGAGGCTGACGCTACTCTGCACCGGAAGGGCTGCACGTCTGCACCGCGCATGTCTCGTGCACCGAGAGCACCACTACAATTAGCGGAGTGTAATCCCTCTCGACACGAGTTTACAGTCTGATCGAGAACTTTCGTGCTTGTTCTGACTTGCCTGCGATGTCATCTCCCAGTTCAGGCTGACCCCGTTCTCTCTCTCCGTGCCTGGAGTTGCCATTGATGAATCAAAAGGTTCAACATTAAACAGGTACGAACAACTGGGACTCTTTTCTCGAGTGCAACTTTTGAGTTGAAGTGCAAGAACACTTCAGTGGGAAGTCTAGAGTAGCTTCCTCCTGAAGTGCCAGGTGGCATTTCTTGTAGTGCCTTTCAAGGTCTGGCCTCGACCTGAGGCAATATTTGCAGTTCCTTCCTCTCAGCCATCGCCATGATTCCCCAGGGAGACCAGAATGTTGTCAAACATGGACGTGGCGGCGTTACTTAATGGAACACCAATTTGGACATTCACAAACGATGTTACTGAATTGAGCGGCAAATCGTCAATGCATAGTAAATGGTAACGGCCTAAAGTTTCAGCTTGTCCGTTATGACTCTCGTGCACCCAGAACAGACGTAAGAAACTGATGGAGGCTCTTGTCTAGCAGGCGTGCCCACCAGATGGTTAGTCAGGATGCCAGTGTCAAATGCACTGCTTTAATAGTACATCGCCTCTCTAGTTCTACAGCCATTAATCGTTCAAGGCATCGACCAGTTGATCAACCTTTGCTTCCTGCAAACGGTCCCTCCACGCAAAAAAGGCCAAATGGCTGGCGTTCAGACAACGCAAATGTCATTTCCCTCTGCCTTCATCATTACGCCCTCTTCACCCTTCATAATCCTGACCCGATTGCGTTTGGTCCCATTGGAAAGCAAACAGAGCATTCATGGTCCAGCAAATCGACCGCGGCAAACAGTGCACAAACGCAATCATCCGTCCGAGACTACCAGATCATGGGCAGCTGAGCTGATAGTGCCCCCTGGCGTTCGACACGGCTGTCCTTGCCCAAGACACCAACCCTTCTCCCTCCTGCTCAGCCAAGGTGCAACCAGAGCTGTCTGCCACATATGTCCACGTTAGATTAGACCAGATACGCACGAGTGGCACCAAAAGTAAGAGTCCAAGTGGCACAGAGGTCAAAAGCATCAGGATTCTCTCCTAGGTATCGCAGATTCGATGCATGTATGAGGAAACCAAAACCTTCAACTCCATGGGATGACCTCCTATCTGATTTGTATGTTGACCGTCAATGGGGAATTTCCTATGTCAGTTCTGCTGGACATTGACCATTGTTGTACAGCAAACATGTATCTTCGCAAAAGACGGACGCATGATGTTGAATAAGAGAAAAATACATCTAAGGCAACAACCCAGTCACTGCAAGAAAACGGACGTGCTCCTATCATACACGGTGCGAGAAAGACCACCAAACATGCGGTTACTGAGGCAAACCCTCAGAACGGAATCTCCATTCAGGTTTCTGTTGAGCGAATAGACCCAACCTGCGTAGGGGCTGCTAGCAAAGGTCGACTCTCTCAGGAGAAGTCGCCCTGGGCTTCTCAGACCATAACTGACTCAATGGCGAGCCTAGCTCTTCAATGGAAGGCTGACTGCATGCAGCGCTGTGACTTTGGGGAGGAACCCCAGGAATGACTCAAAGAAGAGTAATGTAAAGATAATGTCACAGACATATTCCTACGGTAGGCAAAAAACCGCGGTCCACACACACACACATACACACGCGCGCGCGCGCGCGCGCGAGCACCCACGTGCGCGCGCGTGCACACATGCTGTCAAACTGAAAGTGAGATATAAAGAGAGAAGTCACCGAACTTAAGTAAAATATGCATTAAAAGAAAATAAAAGGAAAGGAAAACTGGCAAACATATTCAAACTTATTCGTTATAGCTCAGTTGGACATGTAACGCTTTGATTATAACCGTGAAATTACCAACGGCGAACTGGAACAGCAAACAAAAGTGACTTGAAACAGGCAAAGGAAAGTATCCACACTTGTCAGACATTAAAGGGACATGTTCGAGAGCATGACGTAGAATTTCTTTGATACCTTCCACCCTCGTGTGTTGCAACATTATCGAAACTATTTCCAACTCGAGGCGAAAACCAGAAAACAAGCGTCTTTCAATGTAATAGCTCCCGTTTCCTGCCTCGAAGCAGCAAACCAGCATACGTTCGGTACTAAAACATTGCTTGATCAATAAGGTAAATGTCTGTAAACGCTGGGAATGGACCACGAGATTAGCAAGCCAGAGCCAAAAAGGGCCCCAGGCGCTCTTTCATCTTGGAGAGCAGTTTCTCTGGCACGACCCAGACGCCCCCAGCAGAGCAGGTCTGCAGATGCCTCGCAGCCCTGCCATTACGCAGACCGCTGGTCTCCCCACTTCCACGACCCCCAATATACAGGCCTCTGGCCCCGTCTTTCTGTTCCGTCAACTGTTTGGCCTCCTTCAGTGTCCCGCCGCCATTTTCCCGCTCTTGTCAAGCCGCTCTTCTTGTTTCCAGTCTTCCTCATTCAGTCTGTCCTTCTCTGCTTTTCCCTCTCCACGATTTATTTTCTTCACTTCCTGCCTCACCACGTTTTCGCCATGCTTTCTCTTCCTGTCCTAAAGTTCTCTGTCGATTCTGAGCCCCCTAGCGTCCAGAGGCGACTGGCAGCGGGGAATGGCCGTGTGTGACGATAAAAGCCGTGTTTTGTTTACGCCTACAGGTCTGCTCTTTGGGATCCTGGAGCGAGAGCAAGAACAGCTCACCTCCCCCCCCCCCCCCCCACGCCCCCCCCTGCGTTCTTTCCCCGTCTCCTCCTAGGGGGTGGGAGTTGGGGCTAAGGGGTTGGAAATACTCGATATAATTCAAACTTAGATATGAATTTTGTGTGCACACTGATATACACATACAGACACACAAACACACACGCACACATCACTCACGCACGCACCCACGCGCGTACGCACAATGTACGCACATTATGCAAAAACCAGAACCAAACATGATACCAATAGTTGTGCTCCGAAACTGGTCAAAGTTCTAAAAATATAGTCTTCAAGTTTTCAGTCTCTCAAAAAAGACAATCTACAATTATTGTATTTGGTTCCTTTTCATAGTTTGTGTGTGTGTGCGTGTACTAGTTTAGAGGGTTTCCCCCTCAGTTTTGACTCAATTTACTTAAATACCGTAATTCTTGCTCCATGCTGTGTCTTTGCGGCCTGAAACTGACATTTATGTATCCGCAGTCTACAATGCAGGCTCTAACCCTGTTCTGGACCCTGTTCCTGCTTTTGGCACACGTGCACTTCTGTCTTTGTGAGGTAATTTCCATGTTTGCCTGCATTTTCACCCTGCCTTAATCACCACAACTGGGACACCCCGTAGTGGCCTATCTCTTCTCTACACTCTCACATGACACCCAATCTCTCTGACCTTTAAAGCGCGTTTCATGCTAGATTTATTCGCCACCACCCAACTCCCTACCCCTAATCTCTCTCTCTCTCTCTCTCTGTCTCTCTCTCTCTGTCTCTCTCTCTCTCTCTCTGTCTCTCTCTCTGTCTCTCTCTGTCTCTCTCTGTCTCTCTCTGTCTCTCTCTGTCTCTCTCTCTAGACATTTTCAAAGGCAGTATTACATATTCAGGTGTTATGATATGGAATACACTCCCATTGCACCTAAGGAACAATACTTCCATAACGTCTTTTAAAGCATCCATACGTGATTATCTATGCAGATGATATCACTGCTGTCGCCTGTACATATGACACGTATTGCTTGATCTTCAAGACTCACTGAGCTGACAGTTGTCAAAGGCATCTACTAAAATATTTGTCATTGTTGATCATATTCTTCATATACCTTACCAACTGTGGTACATGGATTAGCTACTGGGTATTTTGTGTCTTAATTATCAGCGTTTTCATTTCTATATGAGCAAGGACAATTTGTAAGAAATGCAGAAATGCCTAAAATTTCATCCTTGATAAATAAAGAATCAATCAATCAATCATTCACTCAATCTTTCTCTCTCTCTCTCTCAAAACAAAGGTGACGTGATAATGTAGAACGTCCAGACTCAAACTCGCTCAGCAAGTTTACGGCTGTCCACACCCAAGCCAAGGCAGTGTGGGGGGATGGACTGCCGTCACTAGGTCGCGCCTCCACAGCTCTCCATTCACCCCGTGGGCAGTTTCCCCGTGCAAAGCGGTGTGAGGAAGGTGGGAGCGTCCCGCTCTGATTGGAGCCAGTCTGCGAGTCTGTGGGGGACAAAGCTTGGCGTGCCAGGTGGAGTACACAGTCTCTGCCTCCGAGCTGCAGATCCTGACGATAGGGCAAAGGTCATGACAGTCTTCGTGACAATGTCAAGCACGAGCTCTATATTTATACTGAGTCAGTCTTTGTGTGGAAAGTGCTAGCTTCCATGTATACGGGCGCTCAAGTCACAAATTGTTTTACATCCCTAATCTTCGGACCATCGTCTTACTATAAATCCAACCCCATCTCATTCTGGGAAGCATTGCATTCTGTCTGCGGATGAATACACCAAATTGTTTTTCGTGAATTGCCAAGCTCTGCCCTCACAGGAAGCAGCGGTTTACGCCTTGGGTATTAGGGGGAGAAAGTCAATGCGAGTTAAATAACCGTCGTTCAAGGATGCAACTCTGGATGCGCGCAGCTTCCGAACGCCACAACTCTATAAACTGCGAGCGACAGCAGGTCAGGGCGCCCAACCCACTCGGCCATAGAACCATACAAAGATGTTGCTGAGTTACGCTCTACACATTTTTCAGCTACTGCGTAATGTATCGGTCGCTCTGTGTTAGCGACTGTAGCCAGTATAAACAGAGCAAACAAACAGAACACAATATTCTCGACTGGCACCACAAACCACGCGCCTAGTGAGGCTTTGGGTCTGTTTGTACTGCTCGGTGTTGGGAATACTGTAGTCGGTGTGGTGCGTAGGATACGACAAAATCGCAAATGGCGATGTGTTTTTCTGCTCGCGGCAGCGTTTCCTTCGTGCGCTTTTAGAAGAAGATTCCATTTTGAATTTTCCCTCTTGGACGTGTCTGCAGTACATTCCCGCTGCCTTCCTCACTGCTCGGGAATCTATCTCAACAAAACCAAACGAGGTGGAGAGGGGGGTGTGTGGTGGAGATAGAGATTCCAGAGCCAGTGAGAAGGACAGCGGGGGTGTACTGCCTACGCCTCCAAGAGGGACAATGCAAATGAATCGGGGATGGTGTGCCAACAACGCACTAATGGAAACGCTGCCGGGCGATGGACGCGGGGCAAAAACACATCGCCATTGCGAGTTGGAGTTGTCGTACTCGCTAGGCTGCACCACCGACTACAGTATTCCCGACGAACGGGACAGTACACGACGACCCAAAGCACTTGCAACTAGGCCGTGGTTTTGGTGTGCCAGTCCGAAATGTTGTGTTCTGTTGTTGTTTTGCGGGTGGGGCTGTGTAGGACTGCTGGGTCAGGTCGCTAGACGGGGGGGACAGGAGCGACCAATACAGTTCTGGGGTCAGGGGGTGGGGGCGGGGCTGAAAAAGATGTGTGTGTGGGAATGTCTCATGGGAAGCATACTGGTTTTGTATGGTTCTAATGGCCGAGGTGGGTTTGGGCGCGCTGGACCTGCTGGGGTCCGCTCAGGGCGGGAGTTATCGAGTGTGGGCGTGTGGCGTGGAAGGGGGGCGTGGGGGCCGAAATCCAGATTGCAATGTCCTTGAACTATGTGTGGTTTGTAACGGGAAGCGGTCTGCATTGGCTGGGGGCCCGGGCCATGGCCAGGGAAAATCTGCTGGCTTCCTGGGGCGGCATAGGGGTCTGGTAATTCACGAAAACGCAATTTTGGGTTGTAGTGGTCATCCGCAGGGGGGGGGGGGGCGACAGATTGGTCGCTGCTTGGCCCAGAAGGTGAGATGGGTGGGTTTTGGATTGATAGGTGTGGGGGGAATGTGTCCGAGAGATTCAGGGAGTGAAAGAATGTTGTGGCCGTGTGTGTGGGCGCCCGTATAGGGGTGTGGAGGAGGGCGTGTGGGGGCACTTTTCACCAAAGAGTGACGTCGATGTATAGAAATAGGTACGAGCCGAGGAGTGGCGTTGACATGTGGGGTCCGAAGACTGTCAGTGGACGGGTGTGGGGTGGCCCTAGCGGGGGGGGGGGGGGGTCGTCAGGATCTGCACGGAGAGCAGAACTGGGAGTGTACCCACCGGGAGGCGCCAAGCTTTGTCCCCGGCACGACGTCGCAGGGGTGACTGGTGGCGGGTCACCGTAGAATCAGGAGGGACGCTCCTGGGGGGTGAGGACAGTGTTTTTCCTCGGGACGGGTACCGGGGGGGGGGGCGTGCTGTGCACTGTGGTGGAACTGGTCCGGCGACGGTGGGGTGAATGGAGAGCTTTGTGAGGTGGGGTGGGGGGGTGGGCGACCTAGTGGACTGGGGCGGGCAGTCATGCCCCCCCGACAGGACTGGGGGGCCTTATGGTCTTGTGGTGTGGCCGGGGGCCGTAACGTTGTCTGAGGAGTTTTGAGTCTGGACTGGGTTCTACATTTGTCACGAGGGTCCTTGGTTTTGAGAGAGGGAGAGCGCAAGATTCTTGATGTGCTTGTGATGTGATTGATTCTTTATTTCGCAAGGATTAGGACTTTAGGCAATTTGCTGCCTTCTCTTACAATTTGTCCCTTGGGGGGCTCATGATGAACGAAATGGACGACGCTGAGGTCAATTAAGAACGGGGCAGCGAATATACACAGTAAGAACTAATCCCTGTTACAACAGGTTGGTAAGGAAGATGTAGGAGCAGGTGAAACTATATCAACAATGACAAATATTTTAGTAGGATGCCTTTGACAACTGTCAGCTCAGTGAGTCCTGAACGTATCCGAAGCAATACGGGTCATGATGTACAGGGCGGGTCCGACGTCTCAGTGAATCATCTGCTAGAGAATACAACGTAATGGATGGTGCTTTAAGAAGACGTTATGGAGTTGTATTGTTCCCCTGTATGAGGCAATGGGGGTGGTATTCACATATCATGGACACCTGAATGGGTGTAATACTGGGGCCTTTTAAAATGTGCATTCTAGATAGACATAAGAGGTACGGAAGAGCCGGAGGGAGACAGGAGAGAGACAGAGAGAAGGGACCGAGCATATAAAGACAGAGATCATGAGAGAGGACTAGAGAGAGTAGGAGGAGATTGGTGGGTGTGGTGGATTTGGTTGGTGGGCGATAATCTATGTCATTAAACTCGCTTTAGAATCCATAGGAGATTGGTTGTCATGTGGGAGGTTTAAAGAAACATAGGTCCACTATGGGGTGTCCATGTTTGTGTTAAGGCAGGTTGAAATCAGGCAAACATGGAATTACCTGGGTCTCGGGAGACATAAGTGCACTTGGTGTCCAAAAGCTTTCAACTGGTCCATGAACAGTGTTATGAGCCTTCATTTTTAGACGTTCGTATACATCATGGTCAGTTTCTGTGGGGGTGTAAGGTGCAAAAAACACAACCATTCCGACAAGAGACCAGGGGGTGGGGAGGCCTGGGACAGAATTACGTATTTAAACGTAATTGGAGGTTGTCAAGAACTGAGGGTGGAAAGCCCTCTTAAACTGGGAGTACCAACAGCAAAAGACGTGACACACACAAGTACGTATGAAAAGGAACCAAATGGGCAATAATTGGTGATTGTGTCTTTTTTTGAGGACTGAAAACTTGGTTGAAGACTATATTTGTTTATAAGACTTTTCCCGAGTTCGGAGTGAGGCACGAACTAGTTGTTATCAGTATGTTTGGGGGTTGTCGGGTTTGTGCATATGGCGTGGGACATTTTGCGTGTCGCCGGGTGGGGGCGGTGCGTGAGTGATGTGTGCGTGTGGTGTTTGTGTGTCTTATGTGTATGTCGGGCCCTGGGGGTGGCCGGGGGGGAGGGGTGGGGGGGATGGGGGGGGGGGAGGACAAAATTCTATCTAAGGTTTAATTTATATCGAGTATGGTTCCCAACCCCGTGTGGGAGGCCCCAACTGGGGGGGGGGGGGACTCCCACGTGGGGCCCTAGCGGGGGGTAGGGGAACCGGGGAAGCGAACGCAGGGGGGGGGGGCTGGGGGGGGGGGGGGGGGGGGGGGGAGGTGAGGGGCTGTGTTGTCTTTGGGGGGGGCTCGGGCTCGGGGGGCTCGGGGGGGGATAGGATCTCACAAAAGAGCGACGGCGGTTTAGGCTTGAAACAAACACGGGGGCTTTTATCGTCAGCACGAGGGGGCGTCCATGTCCGCCGCTTGGCCTGATTCACGCCTCTGGAGGCTCCTAGGGGTGGTGGGCTCATAATCGGACAGTAGAACTTTAGACAGCAGGAAAGCAGTGAGGTGGTGTTTAAACGTGTGATGGGGCAAGAAGGGAAGAAAATAATCGTGAGGAGGGGAGAAAGCAAAGAAACAGGACTGAATGAGGAAGGCTGGGAAACCAGGATAGCGGCTTGACAAGAGCGGAGAATGGCGGCGGACAGCTGGAAGTAGGCCAAACAGGTTTTTCCGGAGCGGGCAGAAAGGACGGGTGTGGAGGGCCTGGTTATGGGGGGTCGGTGGAAGTGGGGAACCAGGCGGTACTGCGTAATGGAGGGGCTGTCTGAGCATCGGTGAAGACCTGGCTCTGCTGGTGGGCGTGTCTGGGTCGTGCCCGAGAAACTGCTTCCGGGCAAGGATGAAAGGGGGGCGGCGCTGGGGCCCTTTTTGGCTCTTGCTTGCTATCTCGTGGGGTTCCTGGTCCGTGGGGCGCGGTGTTACGAGACGTTTACCCTTTAATGATGCGGACGCACTGTTTTAGGTACCGAACGATCTGGTTGTTGCTGCTTCCGAGGCAGTACACGGGAGCTATTACATTGCAAACGCTTGTTTTTCTGGTGTTTCGGGGTTCGTTCGGGCCTCGAGTTGGAAATAGTTTCGATAGTCTGTTGCAGAACGGCACGAGGGGTGGGAACGGTAGTCAGGAAGAAATGTGCGGAGGCGTCATGCTCTCGGAACCTGTCCCTGGGGTTGAATGTCTGACGAAGTGTGGATTCTTTTCCTTTAGGCTCTTTTTTACAGGAGGTCGAGCTTTTCTTTCTGGGTTCCGTTCGCCGTTTGGTAATTTCACGGTTTAATC